>QEPC01000373.1:2457440-2551871 GCA_003113815.1 Sphenodon punctatus
TGAGACGAGCTTGAACAGAGGGGGAGAGGGAAGGAGTGGAGATATAGAGTTGAGTGTTGTCAGCATACAGGTGGTATTGGAAGCTGTGGGAGGCAATGAGTTTGCCTAGGGATTGGGTGTAAATAGAAGAGAGGAGAGGGCCAAGGACAGAGCCTTGGGGAACCCTGACCGATAGGGAGGAAGAGGGGGAGGAGTTAGGAAGAGATACATTGAAGGAGCAGTCAGAAAGGTAGGAGGAGAACCAGTCGAGGACAGAGTCCTGGAATCCAAGGGAGTGGAGCAATTCAGGAGGCAGTGGTCAACAGTGTCGAAGGCAGCAGAGAGATCAAGGAGGACAAGAATAGAGTAGAGGCGGTTGGATTTAGCCACAAGAAGATCATTGGTGATCTTAGCAAGTGCGGTTTCAGTGGAGTGAAAGGGACGGAAGCCAGATTGGAGGGGGCCAAGGGAGGAGCTGGTGGAGAGGAGGTTGAGGCAACGGGAGTAAACAACCCGTTCAAGGAGCTTGGAGGCAAAAGGGAGGAGGGAGCCAGGGTGGTAATTAGAGGGTTCAGAAGGATCCAGAGTGGACTTTTTGAGAATGGGGGAGACAGTGGTGTGTTTAAAGGCAGAGGGGAAGGAGCCGGTAGAGAGAGAGAGGATGGTGGTGTGCAGGAGGGGAGGGGTGATGGTGGATGCAATGGAGGTCGGTAGGCGGGAAGGAATGGGGTCCAGGGGGCAAGTGGAGGGGTTGGAGGAGGAGAGCAGGGAGGAAATTTCCTCAAGAGAGGTGGGAGGGAAGGAGGAGAGTAGAGAGGTTGGGGGAGGGGGGAGTAGTAGAGGGAGAGGACTTGGAAGCAATTTCCAGGCGGATCTTGTCAATCTTAGAGGTGAAAATGAAAGCAAGATCCTGAGCGGAGAGAGAAGAGGGAGGAGGAGGACAGGGGGGTTTGAGAAGGGAATCAAAGGTGGAAAAGAGGCAGCGATGGTCCCGGGAGCAGGACTCAATGTGGGAGGCATAGTACTGCTGTCTAGTGAGGGAGATAGCAGAGTTGAGGGATGAGAGGCAGAATTTGAAGTGGAGGAAGTCGGTGTGGTAGTGGGATTTGCGCCAGAGGCGTTCAGCAGCCCGGGTACAGAAGCAGAGATGGCGAATAGTGGGGTGAGCCAAGGGTGAAGGTTATGGGAGTGAGCCAGGCGGAAGGAGAGGGGGGTAAGGGAGTTGAGGGTGGAGGCGAGAGAGGAGTTGAAGGTGGAAATGACAGAATCTGGGGAGGAGGAGGAGAGGACCAGGTACATTGCTGGTGCTATATAAATGCTCATAATAATAATAACAACAACAACATATATATGCAGCCTCTCAGCAAGGTGATCAGGAGGTTTGGCGTACAGTGTCACCAATATGCTGATGACACTCAGCTATACCTCTCTTTTTCAACTGACCCAGACCCTGCAGTCTCCGTGCTTACTCGGTGTCTGACGACTGTGGGGAATTGGATGAGGGCTAATTGACTGAAGCTGAATCCTGACAAGATGGAGGTGTTGCTTGTGGGTAAGGCGATGGAGTTAATGGCCCCCATCATTGATGGGGTCTTTCCTCCATTGGTTCCCCAGGTACAGAGTCTGGGGGTACTCCTTGATGCGCAGCTCCACCTGGATGCCCAGGTGAAGGCTGTGGTGAGGGGTGCCTTTCGCCAATTACATCTCGTATGTCAGCTTAGGCTGTACATTTCGGACTCCGACCTGGCCACGATCATTCATGCTTTCATCACCTCTAGACTAGACTATGGTAATGCACTCTACATGGGGCTACCCATGGTGACGGCCTGGAGGTTGCCGCTGGTGCAGAATACGGCAGCCCGTCTCTTGGTGGGACTGGGTCACCAGGAGAACATAACACCAGTGCTCCGTTCTCTGCACTGGCTGCTGATAGTCTTCCGAGCCCAATTCAAGGTGTTGGTTTTAACCTATAAAGCCCTAAACAGTCTGGGCCCTGCCTATCTGTGGGACCGCCTCACCCCCCGGGTACTGGACACTGGACAGGCCCTTGCGGTCATCGGGGGATGCCCTCCTTGTGGTCCCCCGAGTCTTCCGGGCTTCCAAACAGGGGAGGGCGTTCTCGGTGGCCGCACCAAGGCTGTAGAACTCCCTTCCAGTGGGAAGGGATGCTATATAAATGCTTATAATAATAATAATAATTAATTCTTGTTATTATTTTATTTTATTAAAAAATAGTAGTAGTAAGCTTATTTATGGCTAAACTTTCAAAACATTTTCCTTAAAATACAAATATATAGAGACATATACAAACATATATAATATATCAAGGTATCAAATATAATAAATAATTAAAAACAAAGAAAGTTATAATACACATTCTCGTGGTAATTTATTTCTTATTTTTTGTACTATTACCCAAAAACTTCCTAATGCATATAAAACTGCAAACAAATAATTACTCAAAAGCCAAATTGTCTTTCTTTAGAAGTTAGAGGTGTAAGATAGCATTTCCTTATATCTGTGTACATAGAGCACATCCAAAGGAAATGTTCAAGATCCTCAACAACCTTAAGGCTATATACACATAACCTTGTCGCGTTGCGTTACTTTTTTTATAAAAGGAAAGAAGGCTAAGTTTTCCAGCTGAGCTAATCATACTGGATTGGGCCTTTTTCTCCTAATTGTATAAAATGAGTTTTACACTTTACTTTGAGGCCAGGCTAGCAAAGCAAGTATTGTAAAATAACAATATATTTATAAATAAATGGAACATGAGACTTTTGAATATAAAAATATATGCATAGTTTACTTAAATTTAAATAGAAAATATCAGTAGCTTACATAGAATGGTATTGATAGCCAATCAAAGTTACATGATCTTAAAACATTTCTATTTTAAGAAAAAGCTTCTAAAAGCTTAACATATGCACAATTCATTGGCTCAAAGATATCAAAAATCATACTTTACATTCTTCCCAGTTCTTCCCTTTGTCTGCCAAGATGTTGGTGAGAAAGAAACTCCAACATGAGGTGTGGAATCTCAGTCTAAAGAGCAAAGCTCTTGTCTCCCTTCTTAAGCTTGCCTGCATGGGAGGCTCACATTCCTGAGGACTGACGTTGCTGACGTCAGTTAGCAAGGAAATACACTGGATTCTAATTGGCTCTCTTAATTCTGAACAAGTAAAGAAAGTTTTAATTTCCTTCAAGGTTTGAACAAACCTCGTATTTCCATCAAATTTAATTGTCAGATTACAGAGAGACTTGATCATAGCGTCAAGGTTGTTTTAATTATTAATTAAATAGATATGTTAGCTAGAAAAAACTAACTTAAATCTTCTTTCTCACTTTGGAGATGTTTATGGCCGGATCATTCATCATTTAGACACATAAACTGATAAGGTTCCAGACATCTCGACTGGCAAGAGGCCCTTTGATTTGGCCTCTAACTCCTAGCCATGTGACTCTGTTTCCTTGGATATGGTGAAAGTTCATTTGGGAAGTTTAGAAAAAAGCTCATTGGAATGTAGCTGAAGAAGCTTCAGCCTGAACCAAGCTAATCACAGAAGTTGATTTTAGAAATCAATACTGCAAAACACAAATCCAATACATTAAAATAGAAAGTTAACATATAGAAACTCAACATCAATACATTGGGAACACAGATGACCAAGAAATATATGCTTATAATAGGAAATACATGACAACCTCTCGTGATAAGAAACCTTGGCCCATCTGCCCCTTAATACAGTGGTATCCAGCTGATTTAGGTGAAATTTTGTAATTAATTCTCTATTCTTACTGCCCATAACTTTAGATAAATAAGGCTCTAAGTTAAAAGCAGTTTTAATATAGCTAAAAAAGCAGAATATTTTGACCATCTGACTGTACTCATATCATATTGCATGCAGTTAAAGCCCAGATCAATTTTTAGTTTGTCCATCAGCACCCATGAACCCGGCACCACCCACCCATTGCTCCACCAATCGAACACACTCACCGGTTACACAGGCAGCCTCCACACCAACCAGAGTGAATTCTATGCTCCGCTGCATGATGTAGCAACATGGCTGAGCAAGGGCAAATAAAGCCACAGCACAAGTCACTGCCCATTTTCAGACAGACTCCTTTAGTGCAGATGGGTGGGGAGGGAGGGATGGGGGAAGGCAAAGCAGAACAAAGTAGTGGTGTTCCGGTCGCCAGACACCTGCCAGACCATCAGGCACCAGAAAGCATAAAACCCCAAGCAACAGCAGGTAGCCTACGGTCCGGACAGGGGAAAAGGGGAACAAAGCTGGGGGGGGGAATGGGGGGGAAGAGGGGGTGGCCATGGAGAGAAAAAAAACCCAGCCCCATGCCAGCACACAGGCCACCAGAGCACACACAGCCCTAACCAGGACATAGGACAGGAGGGAGCAGACAGAAAGCAAACCCCACCGAAGGACACATGCAGTGTTTGCAGACAAGTGCCACTGCACTCAGTACCCACCAATCGCCCACCCAGCATGCATGTTGCCGGGCTGCAGTGGCACAGAGTGGAGTGGCGCTGTCCAACACTCATGCAACAACACTGCATCAAAGTGCAATGCACGGTGCAGGGATGCACAGGGCAACAATACAGCCCCACACCAGGCAAGTGCAAGAGGAAGGCAGAACCACAACGGTCCCAAAGGAGAGCAAGCCCCAGGAGGGGGAACACCCCGGAAACCCACAACAACAGCACAGGAACAATCACCAAAAGGGACAGGGATACCAGGGCTGGGCAGGGAAGATGGGAGCCAAATGAACCACAGGAGCAGCCCAAAGTGCAATGACAGGGGCCAAAGGGTAGTTAAAAACAGCCCGCCACCGACAAAAGCACAGCACCACCGGGGGTGGGAGCACACAACCACAGACCCAGGGCAATTCCTGCAATCATCCGACCTCAGCCCCAACCCACGCAGGGAGAACAGATCACCCCCTCTAGTAAGGGCAACATAGATAATGCTGTATGTAAAGAAATAGAACTATGTTCAGGAACACAGGCTGATGGCAGCAAACATCACAACATTGGTGGGAACATCTATGGGCGCCGTCCTCCGTCTCTGCTCCACCGTGCCCTCTGGGCCCTTGATAATTCATGGAGCTTGTGGCGGATCTCCAGGACCACTTCTAGGACCTCACCCTCCTCTCATTTCCTGCTCTAAAGGAGAGAGAGACCACAGTAAGTGTGACCCGCATAGCAAAGATCCCCGTTAGCCCACAGCAACCATGGAGGGGAGATAGGAATGCATGAAGCTGGGTCACTCATGGATCTGTCTATATTCTCAGGCCCTTGTTCGGAAATCCAAGGCCGCCCTCTAAAGGTCCCCGGTGATTTCTGCCAGGCGGTGCAGCACCTCCAGGAAAGCATCTACGGGGGGAGGGAAAGAGGAACAACATTAGGTGTTGACAGGGCCAGATGCATTGAACAAGCCCCCACACAGACCACAACACATCCCAAAGCATCCATGGGTAAGCCCAGGGTGAACACCACCCAGTCAAGCCATGACCAGCCAGGCAGCCACCCTATGAGGGAGCCCAGCACAGGTGCCAAGGGCCATGGCCCACAGTGCAGAAGTGACAGGTTAGGGACACTTACGGGCTGGCACACCTCTGCTGCCCCCCAAGGCAATAGTTGTCTTCAGCAGAATGAGGGCACGCTGGGGGGCGGGACTGCGGATAGGCTCTGCGGCCAACACCTGAGTGAGGCCAGGGCAAGATAAAGGGACAGTACCACTGATAACGGAGAAGAGACACTGCCCAGGGACAGGGTGCAATATGTTGGGGGGCCTGACAGAGATCAGCCCTGGCAGTCAAAGTCAGGGGAGGGGGGTTGAGCCCAGGTAAACATGACCACCTGGAGAGGGCACCCTGAAATGTGATAGGCCAGGGAAAGGCTGACAGTGGCCATTTGAGGGGTAGAAAGGAGAGCCATAAGGACCCCCAAGGTTCATCACACTTATATCAATGACTGCTGTGCCACATCATATGGATCCAGTCACAAGAATCCATCACATAGACAGCTGTAGAGAGGCAGGTAAGGCTACTGAGTAGATAACTCGCTGGAGACCAGTGTTCAGTACTTTGCTCCAGCAAGTACGTGGGCAGGGAGCATGGCTTGTGAGGCCAGGTCCAGCCCTAGCCATACATCAGTAAGGAAAGAACTATGGGGCCAGGAACAGTGCCACCTCAGGGTCGTGAGGCAGGAGCACCCAATGCCACAACCGTGGGCACATACAGGTTGGTGGCCATGTGCCACACCATCCAATGGGACCCACGGAGCTCCTGCACGGCAGCAACCACCTCGCATGTCCAGAGGGCAAGGACTCAGAAGGCACGGCAGGAACACATCGAATGGACATGCCCTCCCCTCCTATCAGGAGCATGACATGGGGCACCATAACACCCCATGAAACATGAATTGCAAAGTACACAGTACAGTCCCAGCAGTCCCTAAGGGGTGCCAGCATCACATAAGCCAACACAGGGGTTTGTTCACCAAGCTAGCAAGGCCATTGGTCAGCTGCCTATGAACAGGACGTGGAGCAACCCACACAAGCTGGGCATAGTACTATAACAGACTACAGCGGGAGCTGATCCAGCAATGCACAGATGACAGGGCACTAAACGTCATGATCTGGGGGACTCCCATCAACTGCCCCTCTACATTAACTGCAACCCCTCCACCCCATGAAGATTGCACCACCACCCCTGCTGGACCCAGGCCATGGACAGCTAGGCAATACAGAAGCAACATGGGCACAGACTTAAAGAATAAGCATTTATTGATATAGGGGTGGATCAGTCCACGGATGGGCTCTGCAAGCCCTTTGCAAGGAAACCAGCCACAAAAACACAGACAGCAAAGCTGAGTGCAGGACAGGAACAGGCCAGCCACACAGGCCTGTGTTCAAAGGGAGTCAGTGGCTGCTAGGGCCTTTAATGATCCCCTTGCGGTTATGGACCTTGTGGTTCTTGCAACAATGAACAGGGGGGTGACAACGAAGCATCAGGTCATTGGGCATGGCAAGGCAGCAGGGTCACAGACACAGCGATACAGAGGAACTGCCCACTTTGAAAGATACACTCACAGGCATCTCAGTGTTGAGAATGACAAACAGCGGCCCACTTGCAAAGCCTCCACAGGCAAACAGGTTGTGCCTGTAACCATGGGGACGCATATGGCCATCCACCATTTATTTATTTTATTTATTTATTTTCACATATTTCTAACTCGCCCATCCTGCCACAGACAGTTCTGGACGGTGCACAACATTAAATATTAAAAGCATTAAAACAACTTTAAAATAAACAACAAAGGAAGGAATAAAAATCCCTAACCACCCATCACCCTAACCCATTCCCGCCACCCTACCCATCCTCCTTCCCAAAATCCAGGCAAAATTTTATTTTATTTATTTATATTTCTTAGCCGCCCCCTCATGCCCATGGCATCCCAAACAGCCATGTCTTACAACAGTGTTGAAACGAGGGGAGATCCAGGGCCAAACGGGCCTCCACCAGCAGGGAGTTCCACAGCCATGAAGTGGCCACTGAGAAGGCCCTCTCCATCGTGGCCCCCTGACAGACTCGGGGGACTTCCAAGAGAGCACCCCCCAATGACCGCAGGGGCTGATCCAGAACCCGGGGAGTGAGGCGGTCCCACAAATAGGTTGGGCCGAAACTGTTTAGGGCTTTATAGGTGGTACACCTTGAATCGGGCCCAGAAGAGTACAGGCAGCCAGTGCAGAGACCGAAGAACCAGTGTAATATGTTCCCACTGACCCAATCCCACCAGGAGACGGGCCGTCGCATTCTGCACCAGCTGCAGTCTCCGTACCATCACCAAAGGTAGCCCCACGTAGAGCGTGTTGCAGTAGTCAAGCCTAGAGGTGATGAAGGCATGGATGGGTGGCCAGATCAGAGTCCGAAACATACGGCTGAAGCTGACGCACCAGATGTAATTGGCGGAAGGCACTCCTTGCCACAACCTCCACCTGAGCATCCAGGCAGAATTGCGAGTCAAGGAGCACCCCCAGACTCCGTACCTGCGGAGTCAGTGAAGGGCAGACCCCATCAATGATGGGGGCTGTTACCCTCACTGCATTACCCACCAACATCACCTCCGTCTTGTTGGGATTCAGCTTCAGTCAGTTTACCCTCATTCAATCCCCCACAGTCACAAGGCACCCGTTAAGCACCGAGACTTCCAGGCCTGGGTCTGATGAAAAAGAGAGGTAGAGCTGGGTGTCATCAGCATACTGACGACACCTCAAGCCAAACCTCCTGACCACCTCGCCAAGTGGTTGCATATACATGTTGAATAGAAAGGGGACAAAACAGAACCCTGTGGGACTCCACACAAGAGGTCTTGGTGTGATGAAAAATAACCACCGCGTACCACTCTCTGAGTTCTTGCAGCCAGGAAGCAGTGGAACCAGTCAAGAACTGTACCGCCCACCCCTGCAGGGTCCCGCAGGTGCATCACCAACATCTCATGATCAACAGTATCAAACGCCGCTGACAGATCTAATAGAATCAATAGGGCCAAACGGCCCTGATCTAATTCTTGGCGAAGATCGTCAACCAATGCCACAAGCGCAGTCTCGGTGCCATATCCCGGGTGAAACCCCGATTGCGAGGGATCAAGAAAACCGACACAATCCAGATGTTCCTGCAATTGTCGGGCCACCAACCACTCAATAACCTTCCCTAAAAAGGGAAGGTTAGAGACCGGCCGATAACTGGCAAGGGAGTCAACGTCAAGCGATGGTTTCTTGAGCAGGGGTCACACTACCACCTCTTTAAGGCAGCCCGGTACCCTGTCCTCCCTAAGGGAGGCATTGACCACCCCCGCCAGCAATGGCCCCATTGTCTCCCAGCCGGCCTTAACCAGACAGGACAGGCAAGGGTCCAGTTCACAACATGTGGCCCTGACAGCCCCAAGAACATACTCCCCATCTGCAGGGGTCACCAACTGAAACCGATCCCACAAATAAGGACAAGACAGGGCCTCCATAATCTCCAATTGCCCTACTGCAAAAAATGCAACATCAAAACCATGGTGAATCCTGAGAGATTTTATCCGCAAAATAATCCACAAACAAGTCACAGTGGGCACTAGATGACTCCACTCGAAGGTGGAAGGAAGCTGGACTGACCAGCTCCCGCACCACCTGGAACAGCTTTGCTGGATGGGATTTAGCGGATGCTATAAGGGCAGTAAAGAACTCTTCCTTTGCTGTCCACATAGCAATGGCATAGGTTCGTAAGCTCGCTCTGTGCTGCAACCTGTTGGCTTCAGCACATGAGCGACATCACCATCGCTCCAACCGCCTTCCCTCCTGCTTCAGCACCCACAGCCCCTCCGAAAACCAGGGAGGCCTGTGGTGCTGTTGCCTGGGAAGCAAATGCCTCGGAGTTATCCGATCAATGGCATCCGTTAGCAGGATGTTCCACAGCTCGACGAGGCCATCAGTGTGACAGGTGTCCAGAGGGTATATCCCTCAAAGCCTCCCAGAACTGCTCCAGTTCCATCCATCTATGGGGGCAGACCATTCAAATAGGTTCCATGCCCCTCTGGGGGCAAATGTGTGCCAGGAGAGGGGCCTTCAGGAGGTAATGGTCCATCCATGACAAGGGCACTGCTGATATCTCCGCCACCAATGGACCACCCGCCTCAAGGCTGGTGCAAAACACAAGGTCTAAGGTATGTCCCCCCTGGTGTGTCAGATCACTGACCCTCTGGGACAGGCCCATGTTTGTCATGTTGGCCATGAACGCACCCCCAAGATTGGTGTCGGTGTGGACGTTGAAGTCTCCCAAGACTATCGTCTTTGGGGATCACAACACCACTCCCGACACCAGATCCATTACAGCATGCAGGGAGGCTGCCGTACAGGTGGGTGCAAGGTACACAAGCAGCATTCCCAAACTGTCCCCTGCCACATCTAACACCAGATGGAGACCCTCAACCCCCATTATGGATTGCACCGGATACCTCCAAACAGCCCAACCCTCCCTAAAAACCATGGCTACACCCCTCCCCCCCATCCCTCTGACCATGGTTGATGCTGCAGGGAATAACCAGCTGGAACAATGTCAGTCAAAATAGGCCCCGACTCCATGTCCAGCCAGGTTTCCCTGATACACACGAGGTCGGCCGCATGGTCCAGGATCAATTCCTGGACTGCTGTTGCTTTATTTGCTTACTGACCTCGCATTCACCAGCATCAGCACTTGGTCAGGGGTCCCCTGATCCAGAACCACCTGCCCCATTGCTAGAGGGGTGGTGCGGGGAACAGATACTAAACACCTGTCCCGCCGCCCAGCTCGAACATACCCTCCATACGGACCATACCTCCCACGTCCCATCACAGCCCCAATGGCTGTGTCCCACCCCACCCGACCCCAGGCCTGGCTCCCCTCTACGTGTCCCGCCCCAATCGAGGGGAGGATTCCTACCCACCCATTCCCAAATTGAACCCTCATCCCCTCCCTAATCCAATTCTCATTTATATTCCCCATCCCCATACCACCCCACTATGAAATTTAAAAATACCCCACCCCCCACCAATCACCTCCCACACTTCCCCCCTTTAAAACCAGTGTCCCCCTATACAAAGCCCTCCCCACAATTCACTGCCAACAAACAGAACCTCACACCCCAACCCACCCAGGCCCCCACCAAGGGCCACACCCAAGGGCCCTCTAAAGGCACGCTGCTGGGGTGCCCCTACCGGGGCCGAGCCCCTGTCCCCAGAAGTTGCAGGGAAGATGGTGGTCCTGTCCCCTCTCCCTCTGCCACCGGGAGGGGGGTAGAGTCCCTGCAGCCTGGCTCCCAGCCCTGACAACGGGCGAGCAAGAGACCAGAGCCACAGACAGTGCTGGGGGGTGGGGGTGGGAGGTGAGCCCAACTGGCTCCCAGCTCCCTCTGGTGTAACAGCTGTGGTGGTGCCGGTAGGCATGCCTCTGAAGAACCCCTGCTTGGGCCAGCACCCCTCTCCCAGAAGCCACAGGGAAGATGGTGGTCCCAACCCCTCTCCCACCGGGAGGGAGGTGGAGTCCCTGAAGCCTGGCTCCCAGCCTTGACATGAATTGCTGGAGTACGGGGTGTCCGGTGGCAGCAGCAGCTCTGACATTTGCATGGCTGAGCACATCCGAAAGGACAGCCACCTCACTCACGTCAGGTCCTCCAGTCCGATAGGCCCCCCGGGCCGGGGGGGGTGAGCAAGTCCATGTCACCAAGGCGATCATGACAGTCCCCACAGTGCTGCTGATAACCACGGGCATGCAGCAGGATGTTGTTTACATAACAGCTCACAAGACACGGACCACTGCCCAGGAGGTTCAGTCGATAGCCTGGTAGATCAGTCATGGCCCAAATAGCTGCACTCTCACAGCCATCCCATTGCAGCACCACTCCAGGTGGGGGCACATTGGCATAATTGCCCAGCAGGCAGAAACCCAGTTCCCTCAATCTCCGCTGCCAGTCAAGGCTCCAAAAAGGGGTGTCCCAGCAGCTACATATTAAGAGACAGCAGATTGAAGCCATCACGCATGGAAAGGGGTCACCCAACAGCATCTGTACATCGCTGCTCAACAACAGGTTACTGAGGAGCATAATGGCAGATAGGCCATTCCTCGCCAGTGTGTCAGTCTTTGACAAGATCACACAAATACAAACATACAAAAAACATATAAAAATAAATATCACAAAAACAGCTAAAAACAAATTGCAACTATTTTGCTAAGATAGCACAATCACCTTTATACCTCACTTATTGTGTACCATCCTTTGGTCGGAGAGCCTTAGATTATTTATGCCTTTAATACCAGCATAATCAACCCTCCAGGGGGAAATCCAGTCCCTCCAGGGAACACACCAAAGAATTTTCCCGGGAGACAAGAATAACCCCCTTTGACAATACTAAACAGATACAAAACAAACATAAACAGTACATAGCATAGCATAGCAACACCCACTTGCCTAATGAAAATAGCTGTAACAGTAACTTCAAAAATAAATATTTGATCTTACTTATATCTTACTTGTTCCAACCTCTAGTTACAATCTAACGATTGGAACAATTCTACTATTCCAATGGGAGGAAATCCAATTCCTCCAGGTAGTGAGGAATAGCAGGCGAGAACATAAGCAGAGGCAGAGCAGAGGCGGCTCAGATCTGATGCGTGCACCGTTTCAAGGGCAGCAGATAGTGCCCTGAGAGACCGACACTCCCACAGTAACTCAGGCTCCCACATTCCAGCAGCAATAAGGGCCCGTGAGGCCATGGAGGACCAGGGAAGGAACACCCCTGGTCCTCCATGAGGAATGTGTATGTGGCAGCCACCTGCACAATCAGGCCTCTAACAGCACTGGCTGGGGAGGGGGGTTGATCAAGTCAGGGATCACCCACTCTGGATGGCATGATCTGAGACAGGAATGGCAGCCATAATGAGGTCACCGGGGGAGGAGGGGATGGATGCGGGCTGTTCTGTGTACTGTGATGGTTGGTCCGAAACTGACTTGCCGCTGCCCCAGTCAAGACAGGCATGGCGTGGCCCGTGTCTTGCCGAGGGGAGCTGCACATGCCATTTCCAGCTGCCATTGCACCCTTGCCTTGGAGTATAACACTGAGATAGTATTACTGGTCCCACCAGGGAGGGCAGGTCCCACTAAGGAGAAATGGGCCCATGGAACACTTACCGGACAACTGCACATTGGAGGAAGTGACCACGTGTTAACTCCAAGCTGAACAGCACAGCGAGGCAAGGACAAGGTGCACGGTTCCATAACGGGTGGTCACAGCTGTTGCAGCCTCCGCACGCAGAAAAAGGGCAATCACAGGATGAAGTACAGCAGGGTGGCACAGGTGATACAGATGGGGGCTCATCAACACCACCGCTGGCAGGTGTGGATGCCACCCCCACCCCTCCCCCATGTAACCTATTGTCAGCTCCGCTGTCCATAGAGGGGCATGGGGCCGCTCAGGCCAGCCCCGTGGGCAGGAGGTGGAGCCCTGTCGGAGCCTGGCCCCGCCCCGGGGGAGGACGCAGCACGAAGAACCTCGGGCTGGAGTAGCCCCAGCTGGAAGCACGGGAGGGCCCGTGGCCAAGCCCCCAACGTCAGGAACGCAGAGAGGGATTCCCCCGCACCTGCAGAGGCGCTCGGAGCACCTGCGGGCGCGCACAGGGGCGGGGCCTGATAGTTAAGAGCCAGCGCCGCCTGGGCAGCGGCGCTGGTGATTGCAAAGAAACCGGCCCCCCGACTGAGCTTGACAGTGCGAGACTGAACGAACGAGAAACCTTAGGCTTGTGTGCATGGACTTCCCTGCCTCCCCCATGCCTGTGAGAGTGGGAGTGAGTACAAGCGTGCGTGTGAAGATTCGTGAGTCCTTTGGCCCTTCCCACCTTCCTCTGGGTTCCTACACTTAGTGTGCATCCCTTCGATCCTTCACTGAGTCCAGGACCCTTCCCCTTGTCACAGTTCCCCCACGTTCCTTCCTCCCCTCCCTACCCCCCTTGGGCGTGTACGTGTTAGGGTTGTTGGGGCAAACACTGGTCTCCTTGCAAACCCCTTGCCCAATGATGATAGAGGCCAGTTCTCTTTAAATAGAGGTAAGGCCTAACTACTATCCTGACGGGCAGCTATTCCGTAGGGCGCATGCCCGTGGCAAGGTTGACCAATGAGGAGTTGCGTGTGTGGGTGTGCTTCTTGCCCGTCCCGGTGACACCTATATAACCTAGCAAGGTTCCTTGAAGGCCCATGGCAAGTTAGAGGTGTGTGCTGGTCATATTGTGGTTAGAGAGTGTGGTGAACAATGGCAGGCAGTATGGATCCTGAAACCTGCTCGTTCCTCCAGGCAATGATCAACACGTGCGTCTCATTCTTGAGCACCATGTACGAGCACTGGTCCAAGATGCTGGACGCACAGGACAGACTGTATGCCTACAGCACTCACTGGAGAGGGCGCTGCGACAGGCTCAGAGCGATCACAAACGGGTGGTTCCACAAGACAAGGGCCAAACAACTGGATGAGATGACTGACCCAATGCTCCTTCATCGAGCATGCCCATTCATCAGTGCCCCTACCCATCCATGGCATCCGCCTGACCGTTCCCACCCAAAGACAGGAGTGGGTAACACAAGGAGCGTTGACTGGTGAGAAAGCATCTTTGCCACCTGGCCAGACGAGAAGTGGACCAAGCACTTCAGAATGCCCCGCAGTCTGTTGGCCCGGGTTACCAGCCTTACTGCCCCAAACCTTCAGAGGACCACCAACATGCAGGACCCGATCCCACCTGGCAAGCACATGGCTATAGCCATCTGGCGCCTGCGCCGCCTGACAAACCTTGACTCATGTTGCAGCGTGGTGGAACAGTTTGGTGTCAGGACATTGATTGTTACCAGCATCCTGCATGTAGTCGGAGATGTGATAGTAGAGCAACTGATGGAGCGAGTCATCCAGCTCATGGATCCTGATGAGGTGATCGTGGGCTTCTATCAGCTGGGCTTTCCGCACTGCATTGGGGCTATTGAAAGCACCCATATCCCCATAATCCACCCCCCACATAGCAAGGATGATTATCTCAATCACAAGGAGCAATTCTCCATGAAACTGCAGGCCATCATGGACCACCATGGTCTCTTCATTAACATGTTCATGGACATCTCGGGTCAGAGCCACGACACAAGGCTCCTGCAGTCCTCACCATTCTATGCACGGATGTTCTAGGGTAAGATTGCCGACAACCTTTACCGGTGATAGAGGGAGTTCCTATGCAGCCTGTGGTCATTGGTGATCCGACATATCCACTTACACCATGGCTCCCCATCACCAGAACACCTTCCTGGAACCTGTTCAATGAGAGACTGCTCTGCACGTTGCATTGTGGAACAGGCTTTCGCGGTAATGAAGATGCGCCGGAGACTACTGTGGAAAAGAAGCCAGATCGACCTGACCAGGCCCCCCCATGCTTGTTGTTGCTACTTGTGTACTCAACAATATCTGCGAGACCTGCAGGGCTGCCCTGGCCTATCCGCTGCCTCAGCAGCATTTGGATCTTGTACCCATATACCAGCACGCCAAGGGTGATGCTCTGAAGCAAATCTCTGATGAGAACAGGGTTGCCCTGTGCCACCACATTGCCAGACAGCAGGCAGGGAACTGTCTGAGTGCAACCTTCCACCAGCTTCATCCTCTCCAGGACAGTTTGTGTGTATGGACACTGTGAATAAACAGTACCGTTTCCATTACATACTTGTTCGGTTTCTTTTCCATCTTCTTTGCTACTCTACTTGGCCATTTTGGCAGCCATTGGAAGGGGGTCCCATTCCTACAGTTGCATGCATCCCTCTGGGGTGGGTGGCCATGGGAGCCCTGGTACATAGGGTGGGCACACCTGTTGCTGTGTGTCACCCCTCAGCAGGGTACTGATTTCAGGACTCCATGGGCACTGAACTAGGCCCTCCACCTGATATCCTCGCATAGGTTATCCGGAACCTACCTATCTGGATGCCCTGGGAGATCACCTGCTGGACGTGGTTTCCCAGGCTCAATATGGCCCTTGCTCCCGGTCAGTGCCTTGTTTACACTTGCATAGCTGAGCATGAACACAGTATGGTTTCAAAGGAATCAGCCCACATGAGCCAGGACATTTTCTACAAAAGCTTTATTTGTTTTGGGACAATATTCCTCTCATTGGTTGGGGGTGGGTTCTTCTGCAGCCTCCCTCTCCGCTTCACGTGGGCAGCCAGTTTGTCCATGGGTTATGTGGTCACTTTTTTCACCCTCTTGCGGCTCAGGCCGGGCTGTGACTCCTCCTCCTGCCACTCCATCTCTGGGGCTGGGTGTTGTTGCTGTGAATAGATGTATGGCATTGCATTACTGGCCCATTTGCTGTGTTCCCACTGTGCTCATCATGTATTTCACTTCCCTGTGGCCATTCCCAGTTGCTGTGCTCGTGGGAATAGTTATCACCACTTTCCCTGTGGTGGGTTCCTCGAGTGCCCCCCCTCCCATTGTGCACAGTACCTTGCCATATGTGTCCCCTACCTACTTGCAGCTCTGGAGCAGCATTCTGGGGTGGTTGGCTCACTGGTGGTCATGGAGGCTGTACTGGTGGCTGGGGAGCAGAAAGGGGGGGGCTTTGGAGGCTGCAGAACTGGAACTGGGAGCAGGGCTGGCTCCCCGGGGGCCCCCCATTGATCTTGGGGGAGCTACAGAGGGGTGGTGGCCCAGCTGGTCTTGGGCAGGGAGGGGTTGTTGCTGTGCAAAGCACAGCTGGAAGATGAGTTAAGGAGGGGGCACGGCCACCTGTGGGAGGGCGTGGCTGTGGTGTTGTGTGGCTGACCCACCCACTGTGACATAGGGTCCTGTGCCATACCGGGGGGCCTCGCAGTAGACCAATGGCCTCTCTAAGGAGCTTATTGATCTCTGCGGTGGCTCTCAACAGCATAACATGGGACCTCTTCTGCTCAAGCAGGTGGGTGGCCGCATGGCACCTCTCACACAGGTGCTCCGTCCTGGCCTGTATGGCCAGGTCGTGGAAGGTCATGCTGTCCTTTTTGTTCTCTTTTTTCAAGGACTTCCATGCCCTCTTGTGTTGTTTCTGCAACTCATCTGCCATCCCCCTGGTTTCCTCCAGAAGGTCCCTCCACAGGTCCTCCCTCCTCCTCCAATTGCAAGCCCTCAGCTCCCGGTTCCTCTCTGCGCTTGCCATGGCTTTGCCCCGTGAGGACCCTGGCTGTTCACCTGCAGACAGAGTGGGGGGACTGTGGTTAACAGTAGGCTGCAGCTGTCATGCTTATTTCTTGCATGTATGTGTGCCTCTGAGGGCCTATCGTGCCTTTGGCACCCCCAGCAGGGCCAACCCCTCTGGCTGGTATGGGACAGGCATTGGTTACTGGCTGTGACTTTGTGTTTTGAGGGGTTCCGGTTATGTACCATCACGGGGGGGGGGGATGTTCTGTTGGTGGGCCAGCTATCCCTGCATGTCTTGGGGTCCTGTCCCCTGTATGCTTGGGGTGACCTTCCCATTCATCATGGTTGGGTGTCCCCTTCTGCCCTGTACTTGTGGGTCCCCTGTGATGTCTGCACTCCCTGTCCCCCTTTATTCCTTGCCCCTTCCCTGTCCCGTGGCTCCCGTTTGGTCGGTAGTGGCCTTGTGGCCAGGTCACCCCCTTGTCCCATGTCCCGCCACTCCGCTTCTCACTCTTGTGCCCATGTCCATGTGCCCCTACCATCTGCATCTGGGTTGTAGTGCTCCTGTATGGCCTCCATGTCCTCCTTGTCCTTCTCCACCACCACCTGCTCCTCAATCTCCAGGGTCCCTTGAGCTGTGGAGTTATAAGGTGTATTAGTTCACCTGTCCATCGCTCCTGGGGGTGGCCCTTTTCTTCACGTTCTCCCCCTCAACCCTTTCATGGGGACTGCATCATACCTGGATCCATGTGTTCCTCCTCCAGGGGGGTATCCCTGGTGTCCACCTGCTCCCCATGCACACCCTTTTCCCATGTGGGCTGTTCCTGTGAGTGTGGGGGGTGCACATGGAGGGTCAGGAGGTTGGTGGTTGTATCCAGGAACATCGCCTCCACCTCTTGGATGGGGGCATGGTTTCCCCCTGCGTCTTGGCTGTCCTCACCAGGTTTAGTGGGTCCCCCTTGCTGAGTGGGGTTGAGGAATGGGGGGGCATGTCTCCTCTACACACTTCCTGTCCCTGGGGAAGGCAGACTGGTGTATGTAACTGAGGGAGTTAACCCTGGACGTGGACGGCCACTCTGTGGATGAGCTGGTCCAGCATTGGAACAACTTGCTGGAGGAGGCCATTGACAGGGTGGCTCCGAGATGCCTTCTGCCTTGGGCTCGTCACCGCAGGGCCCCTTGGTTTACTGAGGGTGGGACTGTGGTTTATGAAGCATGGAGGCAGGAGGCTAGAGCGACGCTGGCGTCGGGCTCGATCTGACTCCGACTGTCTTCTCCATAGGGACCATTTGCGGTCCTATGTTGAGGCTGTGAGGATGGCAAGGAAGGAATTCCTTGCTGTCCTCATAGAGTCTGCGAAGTCACGCCCGGCGGAGCTGTTTCGGGTGGTGTGGGGGCTGGTTAGTCCGGCCTCCCTCCGCCTGGATGGAGACTTGTCCCAGGCCCGCTGTGAGGAGTTTGTCACCTACTTCGCAGACAAGATTGCTCGGATTCAGACCGACTTTGACGCTGGATTGATTGTAGTAGGGGAGGAGCGCGGGGGGACGGAGGTCCCGTCTGGTCCAGCTTCGTGGGGAGAGTTTCAGGAAGTGATGCCGGCCGATGCGGTGGATGTCCTGGGGTCTGTGAGGGCCACGTGTTGTGAACTTGATCCGTGCCCGTCCTGGTTAATAAAAGCTTCCAGGGAGACGTTGGGGACGGTGCTGGTGAGGGTAGTGAATGCGTCCTTTCGGCAGGGAAGGTTGCCGCCTTGCCTTAAAGAGGCGGTGGTGCGTCCCCTGCTGAAAAAAACATCTTTGGACGTGGGTGCGCTCGCCAGCTACTGACCTGTCTCTAACCTGTCTCTTATACACATCTAGATGTGTATAAGAGACAGGCACCAACGGGTGCTGTTGGGGGAGGAGACATTGTGCCCCCGCGCTTTACCGTGTGGCGTTCTGCAGGGTTTGATCTTGTCTCCGTTGTTATTTAATATCTATATGCAGCCCTTGGGGGAGGTCGTGAGGGGGTTCGGGGTGCGATGTCACCAGTATGCTGATGATACTCAGCTGTACCTCTCCTTTGCTACTGACCCAGACCCTGCTATATCGTTGCTATCCCAATGTTTGGAGGCCGTGGTGAATTGGATGCGGCTGAGCAGACTGAAGCTCAACCCAGATAAGACGAAGGTGATGTTGGTGGGGAGAGCGAAGGGAGGGGGTGGACCCCCTGGTTGGGGGGGTTTGCCCTCCTGTAGCTCAGCAGGTTCAGACCTGGGGGTAATACTGGACGCAGACCTGCGTCTGGAGCAGCAGGTGGAGGCAGTCGCTAAGGCTGCCTTCCGCCAGCTGTATCTTGTGCGTAGGCTGCGTCCGTATGTCTCTGGCCCGGACCTGGCCTCCCTCATCCATGCCTTCGTCACCTCGAGGCTCGACTACTGCAACACGCTCTACGTGGGGCTTCCCTTGTTCTTGGTTTGGAGGCTGCAGCTAGTGCAGAATGCGGCGGCTCGTCTTCTTACGGGGACGGGCCGCCGGGAGCATATTACACCGGTGCTCCGCGCTCTGCACTGGCTGCCGATAGCGTGCCGAGCCAAGTTTAAGGTCCTGGTGTTGGTGTATAAAGCCCTACACGGTCTCGGCCCCTCTTACCTTAGGGACCGCCTCGCCCTCCGCGCCCCAGAGCGGCTCCTGCGGTCCACCGGGGGTGCCTTCCTGGAGGTCCCCCGTGTTAAGCGGGGGGCCACGATGGAGAGGGCATTCTCGATGGTGGGGCCGCGGCTGTGGAACTCCCTTCCGGAGGAAGCTCGCCTGGCCCCTAGCCTATTAACATTTCGGCTAAACTGTAAGACCTGGCTGTTTGCCCAGGCCTTTGGGAGGGAGGGGTAGGGTGGGAGGTTTTAGTTCCCCCACCTGTCTGTTTTTGGTGGTTTGTTGTTTAGCCCTGTTTATTGTAAAATATTTATGACTGTTTTAAAATTGTTTTTATTGTATTTTATTATTGTTTTAATTGTTGGAAGCCGCCCCGAGCTGCGTGGCAGGAGGGGCGGGATAGAAATGCGTAGAAATAAAAAATAAATAAAAATGTGGGAGGCCACGATCTCCTCATTTGCACAGAGGAACGGATCCAGATCTTCATAGAATGGCTTGTGCAGCGGGCTTGGCTGGACTTGAGGTCTGGATACAAATTTAACCATGACAACAGTGTCAAGTCCTTTGCCTGCTGCCATGGGTGAAGCACTTGGACATGTCCCTATTGTACCCCAGGTGCCTCATTACCTGGGAGATGCCTTTGTACACTGTTGCATTTTTAAGGGTCTCACCAAGTCCAGCTGGACCATCTGGTCCTCCCCCAAACAAATGAAGGCTTTGTTCTCATTGTGGGCCCATTGCCTTCCCTTCAGGGGTCCGACTGTAGGGGGCAGGTCAGCTTAAGTGCCTGGGGCCTGCACGGAGGTTGTGGTGGCTGCGGAGCTGGTGCTCGCCTGTGGGGAGAATGCATTGCAGTCAGCTGTCATCTGGCTGTGCCCCTGTGGCTGCTCAGGAGTGATCTTCCCACACCCCTTGCTCTATGTGTTTCTACTGTGTTACCTGACTGTGTGTGGGGGTACCTCTTCTGTGTCTCGCCTGGTTGTCCTGGTAGTTGTGGGTGCTGGTTTGGGACATTGTACCTGTGAGCTGTCATCCAACTCCCCCTCCTTGGCCGCTGCGGCCTGACTCCTCCTTCCCTGTCCGGCCAGGGTTCTATGCATTTACCTGGCTGCCTGTGGTGCCTTCCATGGCGCTGGCTCTTGTCTTTTGGGGGGCTTTTTGGGGGGCCATGGTGTGAGCCAGCATACTCATCTCTTCATGTGTATGCCCTTTAAGGGTTCCTGGTTGGGCAGTTGGTGTCTTGCACGGGTGTGTGTGTCTGCTTGTTGGCACTCGCTGTGCCTCTCTTCCCTTCTCGCAGCACCTTCTCCATGGTTTTGGCAGATCTGTCCCCCGGGTAGGTGTGTTTCCCTGTTCACACGGTCTGGTGGCTGTGGAACGCCCATCTTCACCCATGAACATGCACGGAGCACCCTGGCTCCTTTCCAGGCCCTTTTTGTATGGACGCCCCTCCCCTCATGTGCAGGTGGGTGATCTATGCAATCACCACGGTGGGAGGGTGGGGGTGGGGGTGCGTGTGCCCTCCCGCGCTCCACCCATCGCCCATGCATGGAGCAACGGACGCCAATGGCAGATGCTCCATGCATGGAGATGGGTGGTGGTGGGTGGGTGTCCGTGCAACGGGTCGCCCATGTACTGCCCATCCACTGCCACCTCCATCCATCCCCACACACATTTGCGCCCGTTAGAAAAGGGCCCCAGTTGCCCTTTCATGGAAACGCATGCCTGCTCAGCACCTTATTCACATGAGCACTCACCCATGTATTCGATGGGTGGACATGCATGGGGGCGTCTCGTGTGAAAAGGGCCCTAGTTGGAGCATAAGTTTGAAATTTTAACCAAACATGTATCATCCGCAATTGACACATGGTTGCAACGTTGAGGGTACTGGTTTCTGCCCTCAGCAAACCACCAGGAGTATGTTTATGAAGAGAAAGTAATTTCCACCAAAAAACCCACCACATTTTGAACCTTTACTAAATTGAACCAGCTTTCTCATTTAAACCCCAGATTTCAGCACCATACGATAAGGTAGGTTCTATCTTAGATTTAAAAATCCTTAAAACTGCTATAAAGGTATATCTGTTTAACCTGTTGTAAAATAACAAAATGCCATTGGATCTCTGAGTAACTCTATTTATTTATTTTATTTATTTTAAAAACTTATTACCCCGCCCCTCCTTCCAAAGGCAACAGGGGCGGCTTACAACAGTAAAAACAAACAATTAAAACACATAAAAGGAGGAAACAGGAAAGGAAAAACACAGCAATCCCCCCACCCCACTACTTTCCCCACCCATCACCCCTCTCCCCTGCCAAATGCCTGGCAGAACACCCAGGTCTTACAACTTTTCCGAAAAGAAGGGAAGTCCGGGGCCAGCCGGGCCCCCACCGAAAAGGAGTTCCATAGGCGCAGCGCAGCCACTGAGAAAGCCCTCTCCTGTGTGGCCACCCAAAAAACCCAGGGGACCTCGAGCAGGGCATCCCCGGATGACCGCAGGGGCCAATCCAGGACACAGGGAGTGAGGAGGTCTCGCAGATAGGCAGGGCCCAGACTGTTTAGGGCTTTATAGGTTAAAACCAGCACCGTGAATCGGGCCCGGAAAACCACCGGCAGCCAGTGTAGAGAGCGGAGCACTGGTGTAATACGCTCCTAGCGGCCCAGTCCCACTAGGAGATGAACCGCCGCATTCTGCACCAGCTGCAATTTCCGGGGCGTCACCATGGGTAGCCCCACGTAGGGCACGTTACAATTGTCTAGTTGAGAGGTGATGAAAGCATGGATGACTGTGGCCAGATCAGAGTCCGAAACAAACGGCCGAAGCCGTCACACCAGATGCAACTGGCGGAAAGCACTCCTTGCCACAGCCTCCAACTGGAGATCCAGGCGAAGCTGCGCATCGAGGAGCACCCCTAGACTCTGTACCTGGGAGGTCAATGGAGGACAGACCCCATCAATGATGGGGGCCACCAAGTCCATTGCCTTACCCACTAACATCACCTCTGTCTTGTTAGGATTCATCCGTAGTCAATTAGCCCTCATCCAATCCCTCACAGTCGCCAGGCACCGAGTAAGCACGAAGACTGCCGGGTCTGGGTTTGTTGAAAAAGAGAGGTACAGTTGGGTGTCATAAGCATATTGATGAGACCGTACACCAAACCCCCTAATCACCTTGCCGAGCCGCTGCATATACACGTTGAGCAGGAGAGGGGACAGAACAGAACCCTGCGGAACTCCACACGAGAGGTCTCGGTATAATGAAAAACAATCTATGAGAACCACCCGCTGGGCTCTTCTGATCAGGAATAAGTGGAACCATTCAAGAACAGTCCCGTCCACTCCTGCACAGTCCCACAGGCGCATCACCAACATCTCATGATCAACGGTATCATACACAGTCAACAGATCTAACAGGATCAGCAGGGTCAAACGACCTCGATCCATATCTCGACGCAGGTCATCTACCAAAGCTACAAGTGTAGTCTCAGTGCCATAACCCGGATTAAAGCCAGACTGAGAGGGATCAAGAAAACCGATGCGATCAAGATGCCCCTGCAGCTGCCGAGCCACTACCCGTTCAATAACCTTCTCTAAAAAAGGAAGGTTAGAGACAGGCCGATAGCTGGCAGGGAAGTCAGCATCAAGCGATGGTTTCTTGAGCAGAGGCTGCACCACTGCCTCCTTGAGACAGTCCGGCACTTTGCCCTCCCGCAGGGACCACCCCAGCCATTGTCTCCCAGCAGATCTTAACCAGCCAAAATGGGCAAGGGTCTAATTCACAAGAAGTGGCCCTGACTACTCCAAGAACATCCACCAAATCGGTGGGCGTCACCAATTGAAACTGATCCCAAAAAACCGGACATGACAGGGCTTCCATAACCTCTGGCTCTCCTAGTGTAATAAATGCTGCCTCAAAATCGTGGTGAACACGAGCGATTTTGTCCACAAAATAATCCACAAACATGTCACAGCGGGCAGTAGATGACTTCAATCCAAGATTGAGGGAGGCCGGACTGACCAGCCCCTGCACTACCCAGAGCAGCTCCGCTGGACGGGATTTTGCAGACGCTATGAGGGCAGCAAAGAACTCCCTCTTTGCTGCCCGCATAGCCACGGCATAGGCTCATAAACTAGCTCTATGCCACAATCTATAGGCTTCAGCAGCAGTCTTTTTAGTATGTGCCTCCCACTTCACATTTTTGGAGAATGTTACACCTAAATAACAGGAAGTATTAACCACTTCCAAAACATCTTTATTCATAAACCACTTACAAGTCTTCTTAGTTCCAAATACCAAAACTTTTGATTTCTTCATATTAATTTCTAAATTATTATTAATACAATAAGTATTAAAACATTCTAACAGGTGCTGTAACCCAACTTTAGTACACAACATCAAGGCTGCCTCGTCTGCATACAGTAGACGGGGTATCTCATCAGCCAAAATTTTAGATAAATGAAAGCAGTCCCTTAAAAATGCAGATTTAAATCATTCATAAAAAGATTAAATAGCAAAGTCAACAATAAACAACCTTGTTGAACCCCTCTAGTCCTATTAAATAAGTTAGTCAGCTCACCAGATACACCATATCTTACCCTACTGGTAGTTTCCGTATAATAATCAATAATCAAACGTAGTAGTGTATTGTCTGTCTCCAGCTTCAGAAGTTTTCTCCATAGAATCCCTCTTTCTATAGAGCCATATGCCCCTTTAAGGTTTATGAAAGCAACATAAAAACACCCATTTTTACTTTTAATTTTAGAAATAAAATAATTTGAGGAAAAACATGAAGGAGTAATCTTGACTGAAACTAGCCTGTTCTTCCTCTAACATATACCTTTCTGTCATCCAGGTCTAGAGGTGAAACAACAAATGTCTCCCATAGATCTTTGCAGGGATACTTATTAAACTAATAGAGCTATAACAATCAAGGTCAGTTTTGGAACCTTATTTAAAAACAGGAATAAAAATATTCTGTTTCCAAACTGTTGGACCACAATTGTAAGGGATAACATTATTAATTAATTGCTTTACAATTGGAATCCACCATTGAATAAATTCCTTAAAAATTTCAGAAGGCAGATAATCAGGGACTAGAGCGTTCCCAGATTTAATCTTAAGTATATTTAAGTGCACAACTGTTGATCAGTAATTAGTAAATTACTCAACTACGTTGCATGAGAAGCATCATCATTAACCAACACCTGGGTCAAAAATGAATTTACCTCCTTAATTCTATTAGAGAATTTATCATAATAATATTTAACCCATGTATCAGAGTCTATACAACAGTCTATTTTCATAAATGTAGTTTTAGATCTTTTTGAAGTTATCTGCCAAAATCACTTCTTATACTTTGATTGCATTATTTAAATCTTCCCAACATCTTTCTTCATATTCTTTCTTCTTTACACTCAACATATGTTTATATCGTTTTTTGCACTCTGGACATACGCCATACTTTACTTGATCTTTACTTAAATTAAATTCTCTTAAGCATCTCATTAGATCAGTTTTTGCCTTAATACAATCCTCATCAAACCAAGCCTTGTGCCAAGAAACCTTCTTAAGTGAGGGATACTGTTAAGACCAATTCAAAATTCTGGATCAAATTCTCATACAATTTTAAAAATTGAGCAGGGTCTGCAGCAGGGTGGCAGTGTTGCAAGGTAAGTTATGTCAGGATCAGGGCCCAAAGTGTCTCAGACTTCCAGGAATCAGCTTTCTCTCAATAGTCCTTTATTACACAGACAGTTATCAAGGGTTTACTACTCACAATCTTCAACGTTAAGCCTTTCACAGTTACTCAGCTCAGACACAAATCCTCTGAGCTCCTTGCAAATTTCCTAGCCAGGCCTTCGGCCCCACATCCTTGGCCTTGGCTCTGGGCACAGCTTTGTCTCCAAACTTTTGCCCTTACATCAGCTCTTAGCATAACATCCACCCCAAAGTCTCTTTCAAATAGGCTTCACCTTTGGCATCCAAACACTCACAGCTTCAGACCTCCAGTCCTCTTGCTTGCTTTCCTATGCAGGGTTTCACATCATTACCAACAGTCTCCAAGGAGCTCCTTCCTCCTCTGTTCCAGGCACAGATTAACCGCTGTCTGCAGGCTGACTTCCTCTTATAGTAGAAGAGTGGGCATGGTCCAGCTTCTTTCTTCAGCCTTAAAGGACCCGTGTCAACCCACACACAAAACTTTCTCTAAGGGGTAGCAGTCCCCTTAGAGCAGGGGGTTATGGTCATTTAGCTTGACCAGATCCTGGGAAACTAAAGGCACACAACTATTACAAATATCCAAACATTTGACTGCCACCTCTTCCTTCCATAGTAATCTCTGCTTGTAGAACATTACTGGAAATAATTTACAAGGTTGTCCTATATTTGCTGGTAAAGTCAGTGTTAAGGAAGGTGATCACGTTCAGTCCTCAACAAAATCTCAAATTTATTATGAAGTACCCATTTATGCGTTTCTACTAAAATATAATCAATTGTACTTGTACCCGTGGAAGATAAATAAGTATAAGTACCTGGGATATCTAACTCTGACCTGCCATTAAGGATTCTAAAATTCATCTCATACATAAATTTTAGAGATGGGGGAACGCGGTTCAGAAGTTTGGAGTTCGGCCCGAACTTGGCCTGTTTGGACGACCGAAACCGAACCGACCGAACTGAACTCAATTCCGAACACCAAAATGACCAAACAGTTCGGTCAGTTCGGATCGCGTTCAGGTGAGTTCGGGTGGCTAAAACGTGGTGTACCGTGTCACTGGAAGGCCAAACGTGGCAGGGAGGGGGAGACAGCTGAGGAGCAGACTTCCAGGCACCAGGGGTGGAGGGTGGAGAGGCTTGGAGTAGCAGCCAGCCTGCCCAATCACCATCCCTTTTCACCTCAGACCACTGGCTTCTCAGTCTGCGATTGGCCACAGGCTAGGCTGCACGGAGCCAATGGGGCTTGCGGTGAGGCGGGCGCAGTAAGAAACAAAACTGATTGCCTCCCCCTTCCCAACACCTTCTGAGCTAGTCACTGTTCCTGAACAGCAGGCGTTTCAGAAGGCTCCCTCTCTCCCAGCAGTTTTTGTTCCTTCCTATTCCTCATCCATTGCCATCCTCCTTCTATTTCCCCTGTGGGCCCCTGTGTCAAGCGAGGGGCCACAATGGAGAGGGCATTCTCGGTGGCCAGGTCGTGTCTTTGGAACTCCCTACCGCGGGAAGCTCGCCTGGCCCCAAGCCTTTTGATATTCCGGCGAAGGTGTAAAACCTGTTTGTTCGCCCAGGCCTTTGGGGAGGGGGCAGGGGTTAGTGGATTTTTTAAATTGCCCCTACCCTATTTATTTTTGAATGTATCCCGGGCCCTGTTTTTAATATTGAGATTGTATTTTTATATGTTTTTAAATGTTTTATATTTGTTGTTTTTATTGTTGGAAGCTGCCCCGAGCTGTGTTCAGGAGGGGCAGGGTATAAATCGAATAAATAAATAAATAAATAATTGGCACAAACCAATCCAGAACCCTGATGCATGGTCTGCTACCAGATTTTTAGATTCCCATGAATTAGGGGAGATAGGGATGGAACCCAGGGAGGAGGGTCAGGTAGTAATTCATCAGGCCTTGGTTCAGCAGATAGATGGGTTCCCTTCTCCCGGTAAAGAAGTACATGTATTTAATTCTAGGATTGAAAGCAATGTTAGTACCTCTGAGCCAGGTCTCTCTTGTATTGACTTAGCCCCAACCCAGGACTGACTACTCCCTGGCCCCCATCCTAGTCTCCGCTTGGCCAATCAGGATTCGTGAAGGGACTCCTCTAAGTCCTTGTCTCAGGGGGATAATTTAGTATCCAGGGGACCCAAAAGCATGATTCGGGTGTTATTTCGCTTGGTCTCCTGGAATATTACAGGTATAAAAGCTAAGCTGAAGGACAAGAATTGGGAAAAAATTTTGGTCAACCATGATATAATCTGTCTTCAACAGACCTGGGTAAAGCCCGATGATCCAATTAAGCTACCACCCTTTGAGCTATTCCTTCATGGGGGCTCAAAGGCGAAAGCTAAGGGTCGAATTTCAGGGGGATTGGCGATAGGGGTTGTCACCATCCTGGGCGAAATATATATATATATATATATATTCTCCTCTGGTCTCATCATCATTTTACAAGGCTGACATTTGGCCAGCCTTGGAAGATGAGATTCTTACTAAGGTGGATTGTTTTCCCCATGCCATTCTGATCCTATTGGGGGATTTAAATACCTATATCAAGTAAGAGAGAGTTTGGGTTCAGGATCAGGTGGAGGAACAGGCACATGGGGTTCGTTCACCCTATTCGGAGTCTTTTTTACAGGATATACTGGGGAAATTTCAGCTTGTATTATTAAACGATGACTCCACTCAGGATATATCGAGGGGGTTCACTTTTGTCGGCCCGCAAGGAAGGAGTAAGGTGGACATCATTGTGGTAGAGACAGGGTTTAGGGATTGCTTTGGAGGAATTGAATTGATAGTTCGGCCAGAAAGTGATCATTTGGCACTTGCTACGTATTTCAGAGGCACTCCCTTAAACCCTGTTTTAGTATCGGAGTTGGAATTGGGTGGACCCCTGTTGAAGCTAAAAAAGCTGTCATTTGCTGAATGGGCAAACGGAATGTTCCAATACCACCTCTATGCTGATGACACTCAACTCTATCTCTCTACTCCCTCTCTCTCTCCCTCTGTTCAAGCTCGTCTCATCAACTGTCTCTCTGACATCTCTACCTGGATGTCTCAACGTCAACTCAAACTCAACATGGCTAAAACTGAACTCCTTATCTTCCCCCCTCATCCTTCCTCTCCTTCCTCACTGTCAATAACTATTGATGGAGTCACCATCCTGCCTGTCCCCCAAGCCCGTAGCCTAGGCTTCATCTTTGACTCACCCCTTTCTTTTAAACCCTACATTGACTCTGTTGCTAAATCCTGTCGCTTCTCCCTCCATAACATTGCTAAGATTCGCCCTTTTCTCTCTGTCTCGTCTGCCAAAACTCTTGTTCATGCTCTGGTCATCTCTCGCCTCGATTACTGTAACCTCCTTCTCACTGGCCTTCCCCGGTCTCACCTTTCTCCCCTCATCTCTGTCCAAAACTCTGCTGCCAGGGTCATCTACCTCGCCAGTCGCTTCGACCATGTGCAGCCCCTCCTCTCTTCGCTTCACTGGCTTCCCCTTCCTGAACGAATCCTGCACAAGCTCCTAGTCTTCACCTATAAAGCTCTTCACAACCTTGCTCCCCCCTACCTCTCTGCACTTATCGCCCTCCATACTCCAGCCCGTGCACTTCGCTCCTCCTCTGTCCCTTCTCTCACCCTTCCACGCCTTCCCTGCTCCCCTAAGCGCCTTCGTCCCTTCTCACTTGCTGCCCCCCATGCCTGGAACTCCCTCCCTGTCCACATCCGCCTTGCCCCCTCCCTTCATACCTTCAAATCTCTCCTTAAAACTCACCTCTTTCGCTCTGCTCTGTCTGACTCTTTATCCTGCTGAGCCACTATTCCTATACCTACGATCGGTTTACCCTTATCCTTGCAACATGGACCTGCCTGCTGTCATTCTCATCGTAACCAAGCCAAGTACGTGCACTTGAGACCTCGCATCTTCATGAATGTTAGACCCCTTGTCTCTCCCTCTGTTCCCCTTCCTAAGTCTCTCCCCCAGCTCCTGTCTCTCAGATTGTAAGCCCTAGGGGCAGGGACCGTGTCTATTTTATTACTTTGTAAAGTGCCAGGTACACTGCTGGCGCTATATAAATGTTTGTTAATAATAATAATAATAATAATAATAATAATAATTAATAATATGTGTACTTCAAATAATCTTTCCTTGTTAGTTACGGCTATCCTTACTATTCTGGACATAGCTGTATTGTTAGCCTCCTATGAGAGTATTATCGAGATTTTGCAAGGCACTTTTGCTGTCAAAGTCATACCATATAGAAATGTTTCCCTTAATTCATGTTACAACTTAGAGTGCAGGAGGGCCAAGTCACTCCTAAAGATTTTAAAGAAGAAATGGGTAGTAGCACAGGATGGAGTCTTATGGTCCAAATTTAGCAAACAAAAAGCCACATATATGCGTTTACTAACTAGCAAAAAGGAGGACTACTATAATAAAAGTTGGGCCAAGATGCAGGTAGATGTTTTGACAGGTAACTCTAAAGGATTTTGGTCAACACTTAATAGGATTATAAAGCCAAAGAGGGGATGGCCTATCCAGCCTATCCCTTGTAGCATGTGGAAAGTTTTTTTCTCTGAATTATATGCAGAGAGGGAAGTGATAGTTGGAGATCTGGTTCAGGGGGAGAGACACCAGCCTTCGTGTATATGGCAGAAAGAGGATTTTTCCTTGGATAAAATAGTAAGGATTATTCAGGCCCTTAAGTGTAATAAGGCAGTGGGGCCGGATTATATCTCTGCTGAAATGCTGCAGGCTGCCCCAGAATGGTGGGCGCAAATCTTATCGACCTTATTTTACAACATCAGTAAAGTTGGTAGGATTCCAAAGATGTGGACCCAAAGTGTAATAATCCCCATTTTTAAAAAAGGCAATATGCAAGATCTGGCCTGTTATAGACCCATTAACCTTTTGTCAGTAGTGGGGAAGATATACGCAAGGATCCTCCTGGGGCATCTTGAAAAATGGGCAGAGACAGGTAATATCATTCCTCCCGAACAGTTTAGATTCCACAAGGGGCGATCTACGCTGGATTGCTGTTTTGTCCTCTAGCATTTGATATTTAAATACGTTAGGTTAAAAAAGGCAAAATTATATCTGGCCTTTATTGACTATATAAAAGCTTTTGATACGGTGTCTAGAGAGAGGTTGTGGGAAAAGCTGAAGGCCTGGGGGATTAATGAGAATTTATTAAGCGCAGTCCGTGCATTATATTCCAACAATGAGGCCTGTGTTAGAGTGGGACAAAGTTTAAGCGAACCAATAGTCATAGGAAGAGGTGTTCACCTGGCTCCACTCCTATTTAGTGTATATGTGGCAGATTTAGTTACCTACATTCAGATGAAGGAAACTCATCTGCCTAAGGTAGGGGACACCCAGATATCTATAATCCAGTTTGCTGATGACTTGGTTATCCTTTCGCAGACAGAAATTGGGTTAAGGCGGGCATTTAACAGCTGTCATGACTACTGTGAACTTAATGGACTAGAGATTAGTGCCTCCAAAACTAAGCTTATGATCCTGGGTAGAGGGAAGTGCCCACGGTTGTGGAAGCTAAATGTGGGCTTGATAGAAGTGGTATCCTCCTTTTCTTACCTAGAAGAGGAAATTACACTAGAAGAGGCTCTTGGAATGAGCATCTCCATATAAGATCTAACAAAGCTGCCCAAGCCCTTAGTAGGGCAATAACCATTTCAAGGGGGGTGCCTCTCTCCACATTTTTGGAGGTTTACTGTGCTAAGAACCAGGCTACGGCCATTTTTGGTGTGGAGCTGGTGCCCACTCCTAATATACTCTTATTAGAGACAGTGCAAAATAAGTTCTTGTGCCGACTTCTTAAAGTTGGTCCAGGTATTCTGGGCACAATTCTCCACGCAGAGACAGGTACCAACTCCATAGGCTTCTTGGCCAGGATCTCGTATGTCAAATTCTGGTTACGTCTATTAGCTCAGAAGGAGCGGGATCTGCCGTTGTTATGCCTAAGGGAAGAGCTCACTGTTGTGAGCCCGAGAGCTTACCCCTGGTTATTGTATTTACTCCAACTCTTGTCTTCCTGTGGTTTTTCATTCGAATACTTGGTGGGCAAAAATCTAAAAGTCATTGAGGCTGAATTGTATTTACGAATTAGAGATATAGCCCACCAAGAAGATTTGGCAGTTGTTGCCCAATGGAGAGTAGCATCCCTTTTAAGTCATTTTAAAAGGGAGGTCAAATTTGAAATATACTTGGATACCCTTACCAATCCACGGCTGCGCAGACTGTATACTCAGCTGCGCTTCCAGCTCGTGTGCACTGCTGTGCTAGAGGGGAGACAAAAACAAGTACCCTATGGCATGCAGTTATGTACCTGCTCACTAGTGGGGCTCTGAACTGCCAGTTGCTACCTCATCCCCCATGGCGGCCCCTGCAAAGGGGTGGTCCTTCTCCTCCTGTCCCCTTAACGCAACTCGCCCAGTACCTTCAAATACGTCTTTCACCTGGGGAATGCCTAGAATATCTAACTCCAAATCCCTCCACTTCGGCTCTCTGTCCTCGTTGTACCAGATTTTTATCGTCGGAGCATAGAGGCCATACTATACAATCTCAGATCTGGCAAGTTACACCCTCCACTTTCTAGTCCCGTCTTTAAAATGGATCTACGTATTCATGGTCTTTTCTTCCCCCAGATTATAAATCTCATTATCTTGTCCATCCTCTGATGGAATTCTTTTGGAATTTGTATTGAGATTGATTGTATGGTGTACAGAATTTTTGGTAATAGTTGCATCTTGATTATATTTATTTTTCCCAGCCAGGAACAGCCTAGTCTGTGCCAGGAGTGTTGTTTGTCTTAGAATTCCCTAATGAGTGGTAAGTAATTCTTTTTGTACAAATCTCTAGTATTTTTAGTAAGATGGATCCCTAGATATTTTATTTGGTCTTTCTGTATCTGGAATTGAGCCAGGACTTCCAGCCCCCCTCCCCCCCGCGTATTTTGCTCCTGATTTAGGACCATCACTTGTGTTTTACATGTGTTTACTTTGTATCCGAATAGGGATACAAATTCAGTTAATAATACTGCCATGAGTTCTGGGATTGAGGTTTGTATATTAGTGATTGAAAGCAGCATGTCATCTGCATATACCATCGTCCTGTGTTCTGTGTCTTTAGTCACTACCCCTGTAATTTTATCATTTTGATTTATTGCCAGTATAAGTGGTTCTATCCCAATATCAAACAGAAGTGGGGATAGCGGGCATCCGTGTCTAGTTCCTCTCATCATCTGAAAAACTGGAGTCTGTTCTCCATTGATCACTATGTGTGCTGTCAGTCTTTTATAAATACTTTTCACCCACTCTGGATAGTCCCCCGAGAAGCCCATCTTAGACAGCGTTGCCATGAGGAACTCTTTTTCTAATCTGTCAAAGAACTTGTTGGCATCCAGTGAGACCATGGCAGTGATTCTTTTGTCCTTATTAATTTTATATATCAGGTTGACTGCCCTTCTGATATTGTCTATCCCCATCCTGCCCCCTATAAATCCAGTCTGATCCGGCCCTATGATGCTTTTAATAATGGTTTGTAGTCTATTAGCTAGTATTTTGGTGAAAATCTTTGCATCAGAATTCAGCAAAGCTATAGGCCTGCAATCTCCACATTCCTTTCCTACCAACCCTGTCTTTGGGCATAATGTGATCGTGGCCATATAGAATGTGTCCGGCATTTCCTTATTTTCTTTAATAAAATTAAATACTTTGCTTAGCAAGGGGATTATCAATTCACCATATACTCTGGAATAAAGCCATCTGGGCCCGGTGTTTTATTTTTTGGTAGTACTTTAATAACCCCTTTAACCTCTTCTGCTGTGATGGGCTCGTTGAGCATCTTCCTTTGTACTTCCGATATTGTGGGCATCTTTAATTTGCCTAGGTATGCATTTATTTCCTCCCCGTTAGGGGAGTCAGAGGTGTAAAGATTTTTATAGAATTGCAGAAACTGCTCCTGCATCTCCTGTCCTGCTACATATTTCTGGCCATCCAAGTGGAGAATCTGAGTTATCTTAGCCTTTTCTCTACATTTTTTTTATCATCCAGGAGAGTATTCTGTCCGCTTTGTTACTTTTAATATAATAAAATTGTTTGGTGTAGCGCAGTTTTTTGACCACCACCTCAGTTTCCATTGTATCTATCAGCCCCCTTACCTCTACCCTTTCTTTGATCCCTTTCTTTGTGGGTTGGTCTTTTAATAGACCATCTAAGTGTTTAAGTCTTGGATACAGCTCGTTTAACTTATTTTTTCTCTTTTTCCTGTTACAGGAGTCTAGTTTTATGTATTGGCCTCTTATGTAGGCCTTAGCTGCCTCCCACAATGTCGCCTGAGAGACCTCTCCATTATCATTCAACTGAAGATACTCCACTATCTGTTGTTTAATTGTTTCCTTATTTGAAGATTGAATAAAGATGCTTTGTTTAGTGACCACCTGTGTATTTTGTGTGTCTTTTGTTGTCCTGTCCTAATTAGGGATGTCACAGCACTATGGTCTGTGAATGTTGCTGGACATGTCTCAGACCTGAGACATCGTTCCCATTCCCTGTCGTGCATAAATATGTAATCAGTTCTTGTATATGACATGTGTCTAGTTGAAAAGAAGGTATATTTCCTTTCTCTTGGATGTTTCAGTCTCCAGATGTTGACCAATTGTGCTGTAGCAATGTCACGAGCCATTTTTTTCTGCCCTTTTTCTAGATTCCTCTCCCCTCCCCTCCCCACCTATCCAATTTTGTCAGTGGGCTGTTGAGCTCTTCAGTCATTAATAGGACTCCCCTACTTCCCAGTCTCGCCAATTCAATCATTTTCTGCAAGAACACTGCCTGTCCCGTGTTGGGGGCATAAAAGTTCAGAAAAGTGTAATCCTCCCCCATCAGGAGCCCATGAACTAGCAGGTATCTGCCCTCTGGGTCTTTGATTATTTTTTGCTTAATAAAATTGAGTGAGTGGGCAAAAGCTAGTAGTACCCCAGCCTTTTTCTTCTTTGCATTAGCAAAAATGACATGCTCAAAATATTTATCCCTAACCCTGTTGTTATCTTTCTGTAGGAGGTGTATCCCCTGTAGGGCTACCACCTGGGATTTTAACCATTTTAAGTATTGCCATGTTTTTTTCTATCTTAGTTGGACAGTTAAGGCCTTTTACGTCCAATGTACAGATTTTAAACTAAGCCATATTCTCTACCCGCCATTTGTCCATACATTCTCCCTGCTAATGTACCCCCATCTGTGTCAATGGGCCCCTGAAACCGTTGTTCTCCCCCTACCTTTCCCTTCCCTCTCCCTCCCACCTTGCCATCCCCCTTGCCCCTCCCATTCCCTCCCTCTCCCTTTCCCAGCTGAAAGGTTAGAAAAAACCTTCAAGGGGCATACCATGGAGTCACTATACTCCGCTATCCCCCCGACAAGCCCTCTCCTTATTCGTCCTGCATCCATTTCTTACTGTATACAGCTCACTATCTTGTAATGCCTATATATTGTCCCGGTGTCTTTGTTTCTCCAGTTTACCCGCAGTTTGTCCGCCATCTGTTATGGCTGGTCTGCTATTTCTTCCTCTCCTGCATTTCTGAACTCTGGCATCTTTGCAGTCATATACTTCTCCAGCGCCTTGATGCGAAGAAATTCCTTCTGCAATCTTTATGCATAAAAGAGAATATTGCCGGATATCTGATTTGTGTTTTTATGCCTTGCGCAGCAAACTTCTCCTGTATCTGATACCATTCCTTCCTTCTTGCTACTGTGGCAGGGGCCAGATCCGGTTGTATAGTTATTCTGCGCCCTTCAAATCTCAGCTCTTTGTTTTTTCTGGCCTCCCCCATTATCTGTTCTTTATCCTGGTATTGCAGGCATCTAAAAATCGGTGCTCTGGGAGGGCCCCCCTCTTTAGGCCTGGGCCAGAGGGTTCTATGTGCCCTGTCCACTTCAGTCTCATGTAGATGAGTGCACTGTGGGAGGAGGGCCTTGAGGATTTTGTGTACTAGGTCCCTTCCCCCCTGGGCCTCCGTGGCCTCAGGGATTCCCTGGATCCTGAGGTTGTTCCTTCTTCCCCTATTCTCTAAGTCCTCGATCTTGTCACACACACCCCAGTGCTTTCTCAATTGCGTGGATCCGGCCCTCCCATTGCTGATCCTGGCCTTCCCTTTTCTCCAGCCTGCTTTCTAAATTGGTAACCCTCTCTGTAACACCATCAAATTTCTTATTCAAGGTATCTACCACACTCATTACTTTTTGAATGCCGTCATTCAGTATTTCCCATTGGGTTTTTTTGTGGCTTCATGATGAAAGATGATGGTATTGGCCAGGTTGGCCAGTTGTTTGGTAATTTCGGGCTGCTTCCCCGGTCGCGATCGTGTTGTGGCCGCCATTTTTGCCCGCGTTTTCTCTGGCTCCCCTCCCCCACAGACCTCTCTTCCCTGTGATTTTTCTAGGCTTTTCAGCCTCCGCGGGTCACTTTTACCAATTTTGGGGGGGCCAGGGGTGTTCCTCTTCAAGTTCTTGCCCATGTGCGGTACCAGGATGCAATTTTGAAGCTTGTTCTCAAGGCATTTGTTTCTGGGCTGTTGGGAGCGTTTCGCCGGCATGGCTACTGCTTGCGCATGCCCAGTGGCGCAGCAGGGGTAAATTTTGAAGCAGCCTAGACTGGCGCTCCCGAGACCGCGTCCGGGATAGCCTTCCCCTCAGTGCCCCACCAGGTTACGAGCCTATTGCTCCTTCTAATCTCTCCTTCTTCTCTTTCTTCTTCTTCTCCTTTTTTTTTCAGGGTCCTGAGGAAACCGAAGTTGCGTCCTAACGGTCCCAAGGCAGACAAAGGACTGGAGAGAGATCCGGGTAGCTCCAAGAACGCAGGTGCAGTGAAAAAAGAAAAAAATATCATCTGCCTCCTAGCCATCAAATGGTAGAACTACCCAGAAGAAGGAGGATGCAGAGGTATAAGGAGAAGGCTGCATCCCTTTATCTCAGACAGGGATTTGACGGTCTAACCACTGTCATCCGTGCCTTCATTACCTTGAGGCTAAACTACTGCAGTGTGCTCCATGTGGGGCTGCCCTTGAAGATTGTTCAGGGTTTCAGCTTATGCAGAAAACATCAGCCTGACTTTTATTTATTATTTATTTATCTTAAAACTTGATACACCACCCCTCCTGACAAATCAAAACAGGAGCTTGTTAAAAAACCCAACCCACCCAAAAAACCCAACTCACCTAACCCACTCCTTCCACCCTTCATCCATCACCCCCACCGAATGCCTGGTGGAACAGCCAGGTCTTACAGCTTCATTGAAATGAGGGGAGGTACGGGACCAACCAGGTCTCTGCCAGGAGGGAGTTTCACAGCCTTGGTGCAGCCACTAAGAATGCCCTCTCCATTGTGGCCCCCTGGAAGACTCAGGGGATCTCGAGGAAGGTGCCCCCCAGATGACCACAGAGCCCAGGAGGTGCAGCGGTCCTGCAAGTAGGCAGAGCCTAGGCCGTTTAGGGCTTTAGAGGAAAGTACCAACACCTTGAATCAGGCCCCGAAGACTATAGGCAGCCAGTGCAGAGATTGGAGCCCCGGTGTAATGTGCTCCCGGAGGCCCAGTCCTGTTAGGAGGTGGGCCTTTGCATTCTGTACCATCTGCAGTCTCCGAACTGTCACCATGGGTAGCCCCACAAATAGTGCATTACAGTAGTCCAGCCTAGAGGTGATGAATACATGGATGGTAGTGGCCAGGTCAGAGTCCAGAGATATACAGCCAAAGTCATTGTACCATATGTAACTGGCAAAATGCACTCCTCGCCACAGCCCCCCATCTGGAAATCCAGGCAAAGCTGTGAGTTGAGGAGCCCCCACAGATTCTGAACCTCCCTTGAGGAAATCTCCTCCCTGCTCTCCTCCTCCAACCCCTCCACTTGCCCCCTGGACCCCATTCCTTCCTGCCTACTGACCTCCATTGCTCCTACCGTCGCCCCTCTCCTCCTGCACATCATCAACCTCTCCCTTTGTACTGGCTCCTTCCCCTCTGCCTTTAAACACGCCGCTGTCTCCACCATCCTTAAAAAGTCCACTCCAGATCCCTCTGAACCCTCTAATTACCGTCCTGTCTCGCTCCTCCCTTTTGCTTCCAAATTCCTTGAATGGGTTGTCTACTTCCATTGCCTTGACCTCCTCTCCGCCAACTCCTCTCTTGACCCCCACCAATCCAGCTTCCACCCCATTCACTCCACTGAAACCGCTCTTGTTAAGATCACCAAAGATCTTCTTATAGCTAAATCCAACCACCTTTACTCTATTCTTGTCCTCCTTGATCTCTCTGCTGCCTTTGACACTGTTGACCACTCGCTCCTGCTTGAATCGCTTCACTCCCTTGGATTCCGGGACTCTGTCCTCGACTGGTTCTCCTCCTACCTTTCTGACCACTCCTTTAATGTATCTCTTCCTAACTCCTCCCCCTCCTCCTCCCTACCCCTCTCGGTTGGGGTTTCCCAAGGCTCTGTCCTTGGCCCTCTCCTCTTCTCTATCTACACCTAATCCCTAGGCAAACTCATTGCCTCCCACGGTTTCCAATACCACCTATACGCTGATGACACTTAACTCTATATCTCCACTTCTTCCCTCTCCCCCTCTGTTCAAGCGCGTCTCACCAACTGTCTCTCTGATATCTCCGCCTGGATGTCTCAATGACAACTCAAACTGAACATGGAAAAAACTGAACTCCTTATCTTCCCTCCCAATCCTTCCTCTCCCTCTTCCCTGTCAATTGCCATTGATGGGGTTTCCATCCTCCCTGTCCCCCAAGCCCATAGCTTGGACTTCATTTTCAACTCGCACCTTACCTTCAAACCCTACATTGACTCCGTCGCCAAATCCTGTTGCTTCTCCCTCCACAAAAGGTATACAAGTACAGGGTCAATAATAAATCTGACTACAACTGTACAGGATGGCAAGTATGAACCACAGAGATAATTTAAAAATGGATTGTAATTGTAAAGACTTTATCAGTGTACAGTAGTCACAAAAGTCAAAAGATACAATGTACAAACCAAATCCCAAATTCCCAAAAACCAAATATGCAGAAATATATTCAAAAGTCCAATACCAAGTATGCAGAAATAAAGTTCAAAAACTTCACTGAAGGTAGAGGTCCAATGTTTCGCTTGAACAAGCTTCTTCAGGGATAAATATCAAAGATCCTGCAATGCCTGGGGAAGATATAGACGTATCCACGAGGATGTCTGTTGCTGCTCCAAAAGGTCTCAAAACACAATACTTAATTGCCCTATGGACCAAATACAATTTAAACAGGGATAAATAATCTCTTACGGTATAAGTCCCAAGTCCCTCCTAAAAACCCACCTCTTCCGCTCCGTCCCTCCAAACTCCTGCTAATCATCCCCACCCAGGATTATCCCCCACCTATTATCTGTAAACTCCCAATTTACTGTAACCAAGCCAAGAAAGTGTACCTGAGTTCTCACATCCTCATGAATGTCGCATCCCTTGTCTCTCCCTCTGTTCCCCCTTCCCTGTCTCCTATTCCCCTATCTTTAGACTGTAAACTCTCAGGCAAGGACCGTGTCTATCTTATTTTTTGTAACGTGCCAGGTACATTGCTCGCACTATATAAATGCTAATGCTAATAATAATAATAATAATAAATAATTAATAATAAATAATAATCTCCAAGCACCACTCGCTGAGTTCTTCCAGCCAGAAAGGAGTGGAACCATTCAAGACCAGTCCTGCCCATCCCAACACAGTCTCACTGGCGAGTCACCAACATCTCATGGTCAATGGTATCAAAAGCAGCCGACAGATCTAATAGAATCAGCAGAGTCGAATGACCCTAATCCAACTCACGGCGGAGGTCATTGACCAAAGCCACAAGTGCAGTCTCAGTGCCATAGCCCGGACAAAAGCTGGACTGCGAAGGATCAAGAAAATCAACACGGTCCAGATGCTCCTGTAGCTGCCGAGCCACAACCCATTCAATAACCTTCCCTAAAAAGGGACGGTTAGAGACAGGTCGATAGCTGGCAAGGGAGTCAAAGTCAAGTGATGGTTTCTTGAACAGAGGTTGCACCACTGCCTCTTTAAGACAGCCCGGTGCTCTGCCCTCCCGAAGGGAGGCACTGATCACCCCAGTCAGCAACGGCCCCAGCATCTCCCGACTAGCCTTAACCAGCCAGGACAGGCGTGGATCCAGTTCACAAAAAGTGGTCCTGACTGCCCGAAGAACATCCTCCGCATCAGCAGGTGTCACCCACTGAAATTGATCCCACAAAATTAGACAAGGTGGGGCTTCCATGACCTCTCTTCCCCTAATGTAATAAGTGTGGCGTTGAAGTCATGGTGAATATGAGCGATTTTATCCACAAAATAATCCACAAACATGTCACAGTGGGCACAAGACCACTCCAGTTCCAGGTGGAGGGTAGCTGGCCACATCAGCCCCTGCACCACCCAGAAAAGCTTGGCCAGACAGGATTTTGCACATGCTATGAGGGTAGTAAAAAACTCTTTTTTCTGCCTGCACAGTCATGGCATAGGTTCATAAACTAGCTCTATGACAGAACCTGTCAGCTTCAGCACACAAACTGCACCACTGTCGCTTCAACTGCTGCCCTTCCCACTTCAACACCTCCAGTTCCTCGGAAAACCAAGGCCTGTGGTGCCGTCGCTTAGGGAGCAGGCAACTAAGAGCCATCCGATCAATGGCCTCAGTCAGCAGAGTATTCCAAAAGGCAATGAGGTCATCGATGAGACGGTCATCAAGATCAGGGGGTATCTCACCCAGAGCATTCTGGAACTGCTCCGGTTCTATCAGTCTCCGGGGGGAGCCATCCGAATTGGTTTCGCACCTTTCTGGGGGCAGACATGTGCCGGGAGACAGGTCTGCAGGAGGTAATGATCTGTCCATGACAAGGGCGTCCTTTTGCCAAGAACACATAACACTGGTGCTTCAGAGGGTGCAGTAACATGAGCTGAGGAGGGTCTGATCCCCGTGCAGTCCTGTGGTGGGCAAGCGCAGCTGCCACACTGGAGCAGGGCAGACGGTTGACCCCATGGGAAAACCAGTTGGCTCGTGTCCATCCAGACCTCCCTCCATGGCATGGGGCAGGCCGAGACACTAGCCACATGAGAGGGCACCCAGCTCTTCTCCATCTCCCTCCCCAGCCCAACTATTATCCTGCCCCCAGCCAAGCAGGACTGGAGCAAGCTGCTGCCACTCAAAGCCCCACAGCAGATCTTGCCTTGCAGTGGGTCAGACAGCAACTAGGCAAATGAGCTACCGCACTTTGGGCAGCCTTACCCCAAGCTTTGCAGCCTCTAAAATCAGCTGAGATCGCCCTCTTACAAGTTCCATCATTGACCCAGATCCACAACCCAGGCACACAGAGAGGCATTCTCGGTGGTTGCTCCACAGCTTTGGAACTCCCTTCTCCTGGAGGTTTGCCTAAGCCCTCATTTGAGCATCTTCCAGAGGCAGTGTAAGACCTATTTACTCAGCCAGGCATTTAACGGGCAGGAGTAGATGGGGGGGTGGGAGGGTGGTATTATTTGTATTCTATGGGTTTTATTTTGTATTTTATATATTTTTAATAATGCAAGCTGTCCTGAGCCTCAGGGGATAAGGTGGGATGGATGGATAAATACATAAATAAATAAATAGGACTGCAACCTGTACCCATGTTCAAATGGATGAAATGAGGCCAAGAGTGTCTAATCCTCGATGTAAAGAAGCCAAGCACGTGCACCTGGAACCTCGCATCTTCATAAATGTTACACTCCTTGTCTTTCCCTCTGTTCCACTTCCTTCGTCTCCCCACCCCCCATCTCTCAGATTGTAAGCCCTAGGGCTTTCCATTACTTTGTAAAGCACCAGGTACATTGCTTGTGCTATATAAATGCTTGCTAATATTATTATTATTTTATTATAAACATTTGTATAGCACCAGCTGTGTACCTGATGCTTTACAGAACAAAGATAAAGACGTGGTCCCTGCCTACAGCTTACAATCTAAAAAGACAAGGAGGGGGCGACAAGGAGAGGGGACAAAGGGAAGACAAGAGAGAAGCAAACAAACATGCAAGCGGCTGTGAAGTCTCAGGTGCACGTGCTTGGCTTGGTTACAGTTGGGCAGGAGTCTGCAGAGGAGGACAGACGGTAAGTATTTGGGGAAAAACAACTAGCAGGCATTGGGAAAGGCGGCACAGAAGAAGTGGGTCTTGAGGAGGGATTTGAAGGTGCGGAGGGAGGAGGTGAGGCGTATGTGGGTAGGGAGGGAGTTTCAGACATGGGGGACAGCGAGGGAGAAGGGATGAAGGCAGTTAGGGAAGCACAGAATACGGGAGAGAGTGAATGAGGGGACAGAGGAGGAGCGGAGGGCGCGTGCAGGAGTGCGTAAGGAGATTAGGGCTGAGAGATACGGGGAGCTTAGCTGTGAAGTGTTTTATAGGTGAATACCAGGAGTTTAAACCGGTTGCGTTCGGGAAGGGGGAGCCAGTGGAGAGAGGAGAGGAGAAGCTGCACGTGGTCAAAGCGACGGGCTGAGTGGATGACCTTGGCAGTGGAGTTTTGGATGGCAATAAGGGGGGACAGGTGAGAGTGAGGGAGGCCAGCGAGGAGAAGGTTGCAGTAGTTGAGGCGAGAAATGACCATGGCATGAACGGGTTTTGGCAGAGGAGATAGAAAGAAAGGGGCGGATCCGAGCGACTTTATGGAGGGCGAAGTGGCAGAACTTGGCAACAGAGTCAATGTAAGGCTTAAAGGAAAAATGAGTGTCAAAGATGAAGCCAAAATGAGTGTCAAAGATGTTTCTACAGGCTTGGGAAACAGGATGGATGGTGGCTCCATCGATGCGGATGGACAGGGAAGCAGGAGAGGAAGAGGAAGAGGAGAGAGGAAAAATAAGGAGTTCAGTCTTGGCCATGTTGAGCTTGAGCTGGCGTTGGGACATCCAGGTGGAGATGTCATCGAGACAGTTGATGAGACGTGAGTGGACAGAAAGGGAGAGAGAGGGGGTAGAGAGGTAGAGCTGAGTGTCATCAGCATAGAGATGATATTGGAAGCTGTGGGAGGCAATGAGTTTGCCAAGGGAAAGGGTGTAGATAGAGAAGAGGAGAGGGCCAAGGACAGAGCCTTGGGGAACCCCAACTGAAAAGGGGAGGGAGGGAGGAGGAGCTGGAATTGGGAAGAGATGGGTGGGAGGCAATGTCCTGGCGGATCTTGTCGAACTTCGAGGTGAAGAATGACGTGAGATCCTGAGCAGAAAGGGAAGAGGGTGGAGGGGGGCAGGGGGGCTTGAGTAGGGAGTCGAAGGTAGAGAAGAGGCGACGAGGGTCACGAGAGTAGAATTCGATCCTGGAGGCATAGTAGTGTTGCCTAGCCATGGAGATAGCGGAAGAGAGGGAGAATTTATAGTGGAGGAAGTCAGGGTGGGAGCGGGATTTGCGCCAGAGGCGTTCAGCAGCTCGGGTGCAGGAGCAGAGGTAGCAGATGTTAGAGGTGAGCCAAGGACAGAGGTTTTGGGGTCGGACGGGGCAGGAGGAGAGGGGGGCAAGAGAGTCAAGGGTTGAAGCAAGAGAGTTGCTAAGAGATGGCAGAGTTTGGGGAAGAGAAGACTGGAGGGAGGAGGGGGAAAAGGGAGGAGGCGACGTCACGAGGGGTAATGACCTGCAAGTTGCCGAAAGGGCGTAGAGCGGGGGAGGATGAGGGGGGTTGGTGGGAGATGTTGAAGGAGTCGAGGAGGTGGTCAGATTTATGACAAGGATCGAAGGAGAGATCAGCAACAGAGCAGTTTCTGGAGAAGATGAGGTCAAGGGAGTGGCCATCAGTGTGGGTGGGGGAATCGGTCCAGAGGCGGAGATGAAAGGAGGAGGTTAGGGATAATAATAATAATAATTAATAAATAAATAATTAATCCAGCAATCAAGAGAAGTATGGTGTGCTGCTAGGTGCTACTGCTTTGGAACAAGTAGGAACCTGGGAGGAGGTTGTGACTCTAAAACAGACTTGGAGCCACAATCTGCCCTGTTGTATATCCTGGTGTTGGGCAATGCAACAATGTGCTTACAAATCCACACCTGATGCAAAGTGATAATTTAACACATGCGCTGCCATGCACTTAAGTACAAGGAATATGTATTTGAATAATCAAATAGATTCTCAGACCCCCTAGATGAACACTTACTTGAACAGTGCTTTCAGCTAGGTATTCTACTAACTGCAGTCCTTTCTGTTTCAGAAAAAAAATGTAAATACTCATGAAACCCTAATCTACGGATGAATATTCCATTGATATCAAGGATAATTCCAGAGTTAAGCCAGTTAGCTTGCAACTACAATTTTTCAATAAAGTCTGATGATGTAGCCACTTTTAGGCCTATTGCAAAGGAGCACCTTTTTGCAATTTTGGTCCAAAATCTGAATTATTTCTCCAGTTATTTCATGCTGCTTTCAGAATTTCATAGACTATTGTTCTTTGTTTTGTAAAGGGAATTAGAAATAAAACCAGAAATCCTTTCATCTAAAACATCTATTAAAACAAAACTAGTAACAAATTATATTAAACCTTCATAGTATTTTTACTTTTATCTAATCAATTGCATTTACATTAACAAATATAAACTGCTTAGTAGCAGGGTTTTTTTAAAGTGTGCATTATAAGAAGTGAAACTGAGAACTCATTTATGATAGAATTTTTTTGTAAAAGTCTTGGAAATAAATATGCAGATTAGATGGTTCTATTTGGGTGCTTGCTTCAGTGCTTGCTTGAGTTGCTTGGGTGCTTGGTTGAGAAACAAAATATGAGCCTCCATATAAAGAAGTGTTATCTTTCTGGATAGCTGAAAAATAACTATGTCCTTTGATGAATCACTAAGAGATGGATCCTGCGCCACTGAAGTCGGTGGGAACAAAACCACTGAGATCTATTCAGCCTCTTAAAGCCTCTGCTCCTCAATTTTATTTATGTATTTGTTTGAATGTATATGCCGCCCTTCCCAGAGGCTCAGTGCAGCTTACAATACATAAAAACATTTAAAACTAATTTAAAAACCCTTAAAAAAAATCCATAAAACTCACCCAATACTACCTCCCCACCCCACCCTCTCTCACATCTGTACCACAAACCGACCCACCACCTCACCCAAAACCCCTATCTCCGCCCGCTGAATGTCTTTTTGAATAAAATAACGGTCTTACGCTGCCTCTGGAAGACACTCAGGCCTGGGTTCAAATGAACCTTTTGGGGGAACTGAGTTCCAAAGTACTAGGGCGAGAATGCCCCCCCCCCCCNCCTCTCTCACATCTGTACCACAAACCGACCCACCACCTCACCCAAAACCCCTATCTCCGCCCGCTGAATGTCTTTTTGAATAAAATAACGGTCTTACGCTGCCTCTGGAAGAATGCTCAGGCCTGGGCTCAAGCAGACCTCTGGGGGAAGGGAGTTCCATGGCACTAGGGCAGCAACCAAGACCCCCCCCCCCCGTGAGCCCTTGCCATATGAATAAAGCTAACAGATGGTAACTACAGGGAGGCACTCCTGGCCGATCACAGGGGCCACAATGGAGCATGGATAGGACAGGTGGTCTTTCAGATATGTGGGACCCAGGCCGTTTAGGGCTTTAAAGGTCAAAACCAGCACCTTGAATTGTGCTCAGAATGCTATAGGGAGCCAGTGCAGACTAAAGGAGTACCAGTGTAATGTGCTCCGTCCCGGCGACTTGTCCCTGAAAGGAGGTAAGTCGCTGCATTCTGCACCAGCTGCAGTTTCCAAACAGTCAAGGGCAGCCCTACGTAGAGTGCGTTGCAGTAATCCAGCCTCGAGGTGATGAAAGCATGGATGATGGTTGCCAGATCCAAATAGGATTGAAAAGGCCGCAGCCTCCTCACCAGATGGAGTTGGTGAAAAGTGCTTCTGGCCACCGCCGCAGCCTGACAATCCAGACTCAGCAAGGAGTCCAGAAGCATTCTAAGGCTGCAAATCTGATTGACCAGAGGGGCCAGACTCCATCAGTAACAGGAGTCCCAATCCCCTCTAGGTCACAAGACTGGCCAACCATCATCACCTCAGTCTTGTCTGGATTCAGCCTCAATCAGCTCACCCTCATCCAGTCCCCAACAGCAGCCAGACATTGGGTAAGCAATGAGACTGCAGGGTCTGGGTCGGATGAAAAAGAGAGGTAGAGGGTGTCATCAGCATACTGATGGCACTTCACCCTAAACTTCTGAATGACCTTGCCCGGCAGCCTCATATACACAAGAGGGGAGACAGAATAAAACCCACAGTGGAGGTCCCAAGAGGATGATGAGCAATCGCCCAATAACACTCTCTGGGACCTCCCCAACAGGAAGGAGTGGAACCACTCAAGAGCGGTCCCATGCACCCTCGCCAGGTCCCACAGTCGCATCAACAACACCTCCTGATCAATGGTATCAAAGGGCCACTGAACGATCTAACAAGAGCAACTGTCAGGACCCAGCAGGGCAGCCTCAGCGCGGTGGCTCTGGTGGGTTGCTAGGCAACCCAAGACACAGCCACGCCACAGTTTGTGGCTTGCAGGGCGAGGCAACAGAGCTGGCCTGACGGCCAGAAGCAGAGGAGCGCAGCATGGCTCTGGAGCCACAGAAGCAGCCGCTTGACTGCCTAGCATTTAAACCCCAGAGGGGCTGCACATCCCCGCCGGTGATCTGTGGAGAGACTGGCCCCTGCCTTGGATAGAACACACCCTGATATTGCTGAACCAAGATAAGATTGTTACTATATGCGAGTGGATGGTGTGAGTGTGACTGTGGGTGGCGCAAGTGTAAAATCATGGTTTTGTGGACAGTCCCCATGGTGACAGGGGGTGTACAGGCACCAGGGAAGAGGGTGGGAGGAAGTGTCATGGCCTCCTGATGAGAGGAGGGGTATGGTCACTGGGGAGGAAGTGCCATGGCCCCCTGGTGAGGGGATACGGGCACTAGGGAAGGGGGTAGGGCAGGAGGGAGGGTAGGGTAGTATAGAACCCGCTGCCATCCCGACGGTATTGTCTCCTGAGGTATCGGGCATGGCAGACCCTCCTAATCCATCTGGACCCTTTTGGGGGGCCAGGAGGGAGGGGTCAGCAATTGAGGTCGTGTGGGGAAGGGGGAGGTATGGCCAGGGGAAAGGATTCGACATCTGGAGAGGTGGGAGAGATGGTTAGTCTCTGTTCCACTCTCCAACCCTAGGATTTGGGGTGGGGGGGAGGTTTAAGGCTGATGGGGCCCCAGGAATGAAGCTGATGCTGTTGAATGAGAGGTTGGTGGCAAATAAATCAGTATCCATCGGAGAGCTTATCCTGGCGACCTTGCACGCATAACAGAGACCTGGCTGGATGATGAGTTGGGGCCAGTTTTGGCTGACCTGATGCTGACCAGGTACTCTGTGCAGCATCAAACTAATTCTGGGGCTCAGGTGGTGGGGGTGTAGCTGTGATTTTTTAGGACTCACTGTCCTTCCAGTATTATTATTATTATTAACAAACATTTATATAGCGCCAGCAGTGTACATGGCACTTTACAAAGTAATAAAATAGACACGGTCGCTGCCCCTAGGGCTTACAATCTGAGCGACAGGAGCTGGGGGAGAGACATAGGAAGGGTAACAGAGGGAGAGACAAGGGGTCTAACATTCATGAAGATGCGAGGTCTCAAGTGCACGTACTTGGCTTGGTTACGATGAGAATGACAGCAGGCAGGTCCATGTTGCAAGGATAAGGGTAAACCGATCGTAGGTATAGGAATAGTGGCTCAGCAGGATAAAGAGTCAGACAGAGCAGAGCGAAAGAGGTGAGTTTTAAGGAGAGATTTGAAGGTATGAAGGGAGGGGGCAAGGCGGATGTGGACAGGGAGGGAGTTCCAGGCATGGGGGGCAGCAAGTGAGAAGGGACGAAGGCGCTTAGGGGAGCAGGGAAGGCGTGGAAGGGTGAGTTTTCAGCGTGGCTACCCCAGCCACTGAGGCAAGCTGCCACACATTCCTTCTGCCACAGACCATGGGGGAGGGGGGAGTGTGCTGAGCTGGCCTTTGTAAGCGACATGTTCCTGGCATGAGAGCTGGCAAACCCTGGCTCCCCAGTGCTCCCAGCCAGTTCTTGCAACTTGCAACAGTCGTGTCTCCTCGCCCACAGTACCTATGAGCTATGGCCTGGTCTGCTGGTGTGGCTGGCCGGCCCAGTTCAGATGGGCAGGGGTTCCATGCCGCTTGTTGCAACAGAGCTCTTTGGCTTGCCTCACATGAAGCACTCTGGATTTCCCAGCGGTGCTGCGTGAGTGGCCATGAGTGGCTGCTCCGTGGCTCACGGGAGTGCGCATCCGGCTGCTCCACTCTGTTGGTGGCTCCATGGCTCCTGGGTGACCATGTGGGGTAGCATCTCATCTGAAAACAGTCTCTGTGGAGCTAACAGGAGGAGGGACTTCCTCACTGCAGTGATGACAGCAGTTAGATCCCCAAGGGGCACAGCCCTCATAGCTTCTGATCCTTGATCCCTTACAGCTTTCTCTGTCAAGTAGTGCCTCTCTGTACATGTAAATGGTAGGGGCGCAGCCCAGATAACCTTCACTATAGCAACCTATTTCAGCTAGAGCTGAAATAAATAGTGCTTTCAGAATAGTTGCTATTTGAGTAATTGTTTCCTTTAATGAACACAGTTCAAGCTGGACTTCTGTTTGGTTTTTGCCTTCAGTTATTTTGACTTCATCTAGCTCAGTTATTTCAGCTTTCTCTAGTTTTACTCAAGTTAGTTCAACTTCACCTTGTTCAGTTACTTGGTAAGATTTATTTAGTTGGCTTGATCAAACCCAAACAATAAAAATCAATTTTTGCTTTTGTTTTACTGCTAAATTACTGGATCTGAATAATGAACACCAAATTTCTGAATATGAAATTAAAAAACCACTTTGCAAATATGCAGAGAAATTTGAATTTGTACTTCTGATTTTGCAAAAGTAATTGAATTCAAACTTTAATACAAATATTTGCATCAGCTCTTGTTTAAAAAGCCACTGTCCTTACTCAACAGAGCCCCTGAGGATGAAAGCCTAAATAAAAAAGGAAGACACACAGAAGGATGTATAGTAGTGAGTGTGACTTACCTATGCTTGTACAGCAGGTCAATGGCACGGCCAGGAGTGCAAACAAGGGGTATTTTCAGAAGTGACGCGACCATGCTTAGCCACAATAACCCCACCCTGGGTTCACAACCACCGTCACTTCTGTTTGGCGGCCGCCAGATGTTCACTATGCTTTGCCCTGAAGCATGGTAGCAGTTACCACTGGTTGTGATCTCAGAAAATTGTAGGGAACAGCCGGTGGTAAGCAGTACCATGGTTTGGGGCAAAGTGTGGTAAGGCGCACTGTCATGTCTGTTCTGGGTACCGGCCTACCCCAGGGCAGGCTGTGTGTGTGGCCGTTACCCTGGATTGGGTCTAAGCATGATAGTGTCACTTCTGAAAATACCCGAGATCTCCAAACTCTCACCCAGTCTAGTCTTGCCTACAGGCTCCCAAACTATGGGTCAGGACCTCAAGTAGGGTCATCCCACATCTATTGGATCAGGATCCTTACTGATGTAGATATACTTTGTATGTCTCTGGGTGTTTTTAAACAAGCAAGGTTTGAGAGGCAGGAGTCTATGGCTGCTGAGTTGTATAGCAGCCATGCACATCGAGTGAGTGGAGATGGATCCTAAGGGTGTTTTCAGACAAGACACTCCCCAATCACTACCCACCCACCTCCCACCCACTATACATGTTAGAGTACCCAGAGGGCAACACTTAGCTCTGCAATATGTATCGTGGGTAAAAAGTGTCTTGTCTACCCACTTCCCTAACAGGCAGCTCCCAGGGTGGCCACCACAGCCATGGCAGGCAGCCTCCACACATTCCATGGACCGGCCCTGCAAACAACTCATATGGCCGGCCATTTCCCCTCCCTGCCCAGCAACAACCCCACCCTAAGTCCTGCCCAACTGTGATGACATACACTGCAGTGTATGAAACGAGCAGGCAGGAGGCTGGAGCGACGCTGGCATCAGACTCGACCTGATTCCGACCGACTTCTCCATAGGGCCCATTTGCAGTCCTATGTTGAGACTGTGAGGAAAGCAAAGAAGGAGTTCCTTGCTGTCCTCATAGCATCTGCAAAGTCACGCCCGGCGGAGCTGTTTCGGGTGGTGTGGGGGCTGGTTAGTCTGGCCTCCCTCCGCCTGGACGGGGACTTGTCCCAGGCCCGCTGTGAGGAGTTTGTCACCTACTTCGCACACAAGATCGCTTGGATTCAGAGCGACTTTGACACTGGATTGGGTGCAGTAGGGGGAGAGCGTGAGGTGACGGAGGCCCCGTCTGGTCCAGCTTTGTGGGGGGAGTTTCAGGAAGTGACCCCAGCCGATGCGGCAAATGTCTTGGGGTCTGTGAGAGCCACCTGTTGCGAACTTGATCCATGCCCGTCCTGGTTGGTGAAAGCCTCCAAGGAGACGCTGGGGACGGTGCTGGCGAGGGTGGTGAACACGTCCTTGTAGCAGGGGAGGTTGTCGCCCAGTCTCAAGGAGGCGGTGGTGCACCCCCTGCTGAAGAAACCATCTTTGGACGTGGATGCGCTCGCCAGTTACCGACCTGTCTCTAACCTTCCCTTTTTAGGGAAGGTTATTGAGCGGGCGGTGGCGATCCAGCTCCAGGTGCATCTAGACAGCATCGGTTTCCTGGACCCTTTTCAATCTGGGTTCCGCCCTAGCTATGGCACTGAGACAGTGTTGGTGGCCTTGGTCGACAATCTCTGCTGGGAGATGGACGCAGGATGTTCAACATTTCTCATCCTGCTAGAACTCTCGGCCGCTTTTGAGAGGGTTGCGTGACCTGGGGGGTCTGGATGGGACTGTTCTTGAATGGTTCTGTTCATTCCTCTCGGGAAGAAGCCAGCGGGTGGTGTTGGGGGATGAGACATCTTGCCCCCGCCCTTTATTATGCGGCGTTCCGCAGGGTTCCATTCTGTCTCCGTTATTATTTAATGTATATATGCAGCCCTTGGGGAAGATCGTGAGAGGGTTCGGGGGTGCGATGTCACCAATATGCTGATGATATTCAGCTGTACCTCTCTTTTTCAACTGACTCAGACCCTGCCATCTCGTTGCTATCCCAGTGTTTGGAGGCCATGGCGGAATGGATGTGGCAGAGCAGACTGAAGCCTAACCCCAATAAGACGGAGGTGATGTTGGTGGGGAGAGCGAGGGAGGTGCTGGCCCCCCTGATTGGGGCGGTTTGCCCTCCTATAGCTCAGCAGGTCCGGAGTCTGGGGGTGATACTGGATGCGGATCTCCACCTGGAGCGGCAGGTGGAGGCAGTCGCGAAGGCTGCCTTCCGCCAGTTGCATCTGGTGCGGAGGCTGCGTCCGTACATCTCCGGCCCAGACCTGGCCTCCCTTGTCCATGCCTTTGTCACCCCAGGGCTGGACTACTGCAACACGCTCTATGTGGGGCTTCCCTTGTTCCTGGTTCAGAGGCTGCAGCTAGTGCAGAATGTTGATCTATAAGGCCCTTCACAGTCTGGGCCCCTCGTACCTCAGGGACCGCCTCACCCTCCACGCCCCAGAGCGGCTCCTTCGGTCTGTGGGGGGTGCCTTCTTGGACGTCCCCCGCGTTAAGCGGGGGGCCACAGTGGAGAGGGCATTCTTGGTGGCCGCGCCGCGCCTTTGGAACTCTCTCCCGGAGGAAGTTTGCCTGGCCCCAAGCCTTTTGACATTCTGGCAAAGTTGTAAAACCTTGGTGTTTGTCCAGGCCTTTGGGGAGGGGGGTTAGTGGGGTTTTATCTCCCTTTACCCTATTTATTGTTTTATTGTGTTTCCCGGCCCTGGTTTAATACTTGTGTTTTGGAATGTTTTAATTGTTCTTAGATGTATTTTATATTTGTGGTTGTTTTTACTTGTAAACCGCCCCAAGCTGTTTTAGGGGGGGCGGGATAGAAAGTTGATAAAATAAATAAATAAATAAAGACACCATAGAAACATGAAGCCACAGCAGCCAGTAACTCCTTCCTGTCCATGACTTGGGGAGCTGCTGCAGCTGCTGGCAGTCCCAGGCAGCAACGGAAGTGTATACTGTGTGGAATATGCAGGAAGCTGCTGTCCTCCATGGTGTTGGCGCCTCTCTCATGTGTCACAAGGGGGGTTTCGTTATGCTTTGAGCTAATGCAGTGTTGTATTTTGTGCGCATGTCCTTTGTCCCAGTAGGGCTGTGGGTGGAAGCAGGGAAGCGGCCAGGCCAAGGACCTGTTTGCTGGCATGGGTGGGCACCCCGGTTCATATGGGCAGCAGATGCATGAGTACCTGCCCCCACTCACCTTTCTGGCTTACCCCACAGGGCACACTCTGGATGTGAATGGAGCATGCATTCCCCCCCCCCCCCCTCCACGCAGGCATGTGGATGAGTGGCCAATCCATGCTTGTTAGCATCTCATTTAAAAACACTCTTTGTTGCTGTTGGGAGGAGTACATGTACGTCTCAAAATGGGGTCACACAGACAAAAAGCTTGGGAACCCTTGGGCCTAACAGTACCTTAGTTTGAAACAAGCTAATTTCTGGCCTTGCAAAGGCATCTGTTTCCTATCAATAGTGCAGGAGCTAGAAAGGGTGCTGCAGGCAGAAAATACAGGGATCTTTCCACACTGGCTTCTTTTTTCTTTCATAGTTCCACATCATCTTCAGTAGTTCATTTGGCAGGAGCCCTTCGCCCAGCAAGGTGGAGCGGGGGAAGGGGGGGGTCTAGCCCCAGGGCTACGTGCGTCCTTTTCTTCCTGGGCACAGGGATGGAGGGAAGGCGGGCGCTCTCAGCCTGCCAGCCCTGTGTGTTTCGCCAGCCGGCAGCTCGGGCAGAAAGGCGCTTGTCATATTCGCTTTCTAACCCTGGGGGCATCCTGAAATCTCAGCTATTAAATCCGGAGGGACATGAATGTGCAGAACAGGATTGACTGGTTTCACACGCCGTTTGCTAGACTGAGCCTCTCATTAGAACCACAAGAGCCGTCTGCGCGGGGAGGGAGGAGACACACACACACAGAAGCGGGCACCGAGGGGCAAGCCTAGAGGCCACCGGGAGCCGCCGCCGCCGCCGCCTCTACCCGCAGAGCCGCGGTAAGAAGGGGCTCGGGGCGCCTCGCTCGCTCGCCAGCCTGTGGCTTTCGGGCTCGCTCTCTTGAGTGGGGTCCATGTCCAGGCTACAGCAGGGCTCCCTCCCGCCTGGCTCCTTTGCTGCCGCTCGTGGAGCCGGGCGCGCTGACAGGATCCTGACGGGGGGAGGAGAAAGGCGCGCTAGCCTGGCGGGGAGTAACGTGCCCTTTCCCGCTCTCTCATTGCGAGGAGAGACGGGAGGGGGAGGGGTGGGTCTCCTCAGCAGCTCGCTCTGCCGGTGCCCTCTTTATTGGGGGGGGGGGGCTGGTGAGGGGCTCTTATTAACTGGAGTTTACCTGGTGGGCATCGCCCGTCGCCCCTCCCTCCCTCCCGGCACTGCCAGCTCCTAGCATCGCCGAGGAATCAATCCCAGCTTGGCTTTTCCGGGCTGCGCTGGGCTCTGCCAGGCGGCTTTCCATGCGAAACTTCTTCGCCCAAGCTTTATAAATAACTGGGCCACTTCATTTTTAATTACACCCCAGCCCTTCAGCATCCTGTGATGGCGCTTTATGCTCTGGGCTGACACAATAATCTGTATCTCCGGGGAAAGAGAGCTGCCTAGGAGCTGCTCCCCTCAGGCGCTCGGTAGAGATTTACACCAAGGACCAGTCGATAATGTCACCCCTCATAACTGCCAGGAAGAATTGGATAGAGAGAAAGAGAGCAAATAAATAAATAAATAAACAAACCAACCCCCTTCCCCCAAAAAACAATATGTAAAATTTTTGGATCTGCTTTTAAAACCAGACAAGAAAGGCAATTCAGAACCGCCAAACTCTCTCCTTAGCTCACCTCCTGCCGAGGTATTCAATGCCTGGTGTTACACCGCTATCATCCAGGCGGTTCCCCCTTCCCATGAAACACCCTCAACCATTTTCTATGGGGCAGAGATGCAATCTGTTGCGCAGTGCCAGAAGATAAGGCTGATTCCCATTTCCCCCCTTTCAAGGATGACTCAATCAATCATTAAGAATTTCCAACTTTCAGCTAAAAATGGCATCAGAAGAAGACCCTGGGGGGAGGGGGGAGAGACCTGAAAAATGGGTTCTGTTCCTCTCTCTCTCTCTCTCTCTCTCACACACACACACACACACAGAGCTGACGTTCATCTTGTATTTGAAAAGTTTATTTTGAAACAAGCGGGGTTAGTATGCTGCTGCTAAAGGCTTTTGCAAAGACTGGTTCCAATTTTCAAAGCCTGTTGCCAATATTTGTGAGTCATTTCCTTGGAATCCTACCTTCGGTGTTTATTTCCCTTAGAAGGAAACTTGTAAAAGAATAATAATAGCTCTTATTCTTCATGGAAAGTAGCACACAGTACAGTGGAAGACAACTTGCTCTTTGTTTCAAAACACTTTTTTTGTTGTTTTGTTTACTTTCTTCAGCGGGCAAAAGTGAAGAAGGCAATATAATTAACCACATAAAACATCTAATTTATAGTGCCAGTGACATTCATGTACTGCTGCACTGGAGTGAAAAGTGAGTTGGAAAAGCAATTTTAATTGGTGCTTCTTTTAAAGAATAAATAAAGAGAGCCATCATGTGATTTTGGAACCTTGTGATACAGAAGTAGTTACTTTATCAACTTAGACTTGCTTGACCCCTTTTCTTTCTCTTACTGTTAATAGTAACCTAGTCAGAATAATAAGTAGTGCTTTTTATGGAACTTTGCATCTTCAAAGGGCTTAATAAAGCTTAATTAATTATGTACCTTAATTACAAGAACACTTATTAAAAATAACACCAGTCATAGTTTACATTAACAAAAGCACCTTTCTCCCCCAAGGAATCCAAATTGGTTTTCAAAATAATTTGGCTTCAATGGAAGTAGAATGAGGTTTCATATACATAGAGGAAACAATGCTGCCATCCATGAGGTGAACACAAAGCATTCAGCAGTGGGGAAAGGGACCGTTTGTCTGAGAATCTTGGGAGAAGCTCTTTATAAAAAGATATTATTCTTAAAGAACAGACAGGGTTTAAGCTATTATGATTTCATATGAAAATGTGTATACGCTGAACCTCATGGAATCTAGTTTCATACCTGCAAAAAGCATCTGACACTGAAAAGGTTGCAAATCTGCATAATCTTTCATATATTTACATACATTAAATACAAACCATCATGAGCACATGAGTAAAGGTGGTTTTTTCCTGTAATGAGCCACAGTGAGGAGGTAGCTGCTTGTATTTGTGAGCTGACTAGACTGCTTTATAGGAGCAATATTTTGTGTGTAGGTATATTTATTTCAAATTATACAAAGAAATGAATAGTAAAAGAAAATAAATCTCTTACATGCCATTATTGTCCTTTCATGATGATACGTAGTAAGAAGATGGAAGGGAAAGCGTGCCTGCTAAAACAACCTATTTCTTATCACTTAGTTAACCCCCACCCCCCAAATATCAAAGGGAAATGCAGGAAATCAAGTCGTTTAAAACAGCTCTGTTTTTGAGTTCTTAGGAGAAGTGGTAATACCAGCTTAAGGTCATGTACTGGATGGTCAAAAATACACAAATGCAATCCCTGGAGGATTTTTTGTTTGTTTTGTTTGTGTGTTTGTTTGTTTGTTTGTTTTTTAAATTCCCTCCAGGAAAAATGGATTTGAATAATCAAAACTAGGAGGGAAGTCAGAGAAACAGGATTTCTTAACATATGCCAGGGTTATTTCTTAACATGCACAAATCAGTCTCTGATTTCATATGAATTTCTCCTGCTCTGAGCTGTGAACAGCAGAAAAACCAATGGATTGCTTGAGTTTCCCTGAAGAAAGGGCCAAAAACTACGGAGAAAAGACTTGGCAGGTAGTAGTTTACCTACCACAGAAGGATAAAGAGTTGAATCGACCCTATAGGCATGAGGGCCTGTAGTTCCAGGAATCTAGTCTTTCAAACATGACCTAACCTTTTTGGTGCTGTTGAAACGTGTGTATGTAAGCCAGTAATTATCATCAACATTTCCAGTGGTACTTATTGGAATGAAAGGGTGATTTTAAATAAGCAAGGCTTGGGGGGAGGGTCTGTGGCCACTGAGTTGCACAGTGTGTGGGGAGGGATACTAACGGGCGGCTCCCAGCGTGGCTACTGTGGCAGCTGCCTTGCAAGTACTGCCCCTGCCATGGGGGAGGGGGAAGCTTGCCAGGCTGGCCTTTGAAATTGACGTGTCCTGGGTGTGAGCACTGAGGAACTGGGCTCCCCAGTGCTCACGACCAGTTCCTGTGACTTACAAAGGCCGTGTCCCCCAACCACTGTCCTATGAGTGGGCGACCTGTCTGATGGCATGGGTGGGCACCCCAGCTCATACAGGCAAAGAATGTGTGGGCACCTATTGCCACACACCTGTTGCCCCGCATGGTGCACTCCATATTTCTTTGCAGTGCGCCGTAAGTGGCCATGAGTGGGTGCTGCGTGGCTCACAGGAGCGTGTATCCTTCCACACCACCTTCAGATGGGCAGGCAGATGAGTGGCTCCTGGGTAGCTACATGGGGTAGCATCTAATTTAAAAACACCCAAAGAGAGATCATTTATCTCCAAGGCTATATGCAATTTTGTTTCCATCTACCTCTCTGCTGTCATTTTCCTATTTCCCCCTACAGTTTCCCCAGTCCTTTCATTTATGACTCCCTTCATCTCTTTGTTCCACTCTCATTTTCATCCCTTCTGTCGTGAAGTCTCTCCCTGTCTGTCAAGCACCTTACCCGCCTCCCTTCTTCAAACTAACCTCATCAATCAACCACTCCCCACTCCTCAGTTTTCCTTCCACCTTTCCACACTTTGGTTGACATATAGTACTTTGCCTTTTATTTTTATTTCTCTTTACATCATACATTTATTTACTATAAGGAACATTTGCATCTGTAACACACAATATTTATTTATTTATTTATTTATTTCATTATATTTATATGCCGCCCCCCATGTCTACGGCATCTCGGGGCGGCTTCCAACATAATATAAAACAAGTTTTAAACATAAAAAAATCTATAATATCATAATTTAAAAAATTTAAAACACCCCCCCACAAACATTAACCCTCCCCTCCAAAGTCTTACAGATACGTCAAAAGGCCAACAGGCTGGGGGCCAGGCGAGCCTTCTCTGGGAGGGAGTTCTACAACCGCGGCCTGGTCACCAAGAACGCCCTCTCCATTGTGGCCCCCCGTCTTACATGAGGGACCTCCAGAAAGGCGCCCCCGGTGGACCGAAGGGATCACTCTGAGGTGCGGAGGGCGAGATAGTCCCCGAGATATGAGGGGCCCAGACTGTGCAGGACTTTGTAAATCAATACTAACACCTTGAATCTGGCTTGGTACGCTATAGGCAGCCAGTGCAGAGCACGGAGCACCGGTGTTATGTGCTCACGCCGCCCCGTCCCCGTCAGGAGACGGGCTGCCGCGTTCTGCACTAGCTGCAGCCTCCGAACCAGAAACAAGGGAAGCCCCACGTAAAGCGCATTGCAGTAGTCTAGTCTCGAGGTGATGAAGGCCTGGACGAGAGTGGCCAGATCGAGCCCGGAGAGGTAAGGTCGAAGCCCCCGTACCAGATACAGCTGGCGAAAGGCGGCTTTAGCCACCGCCTCCACCTGCCGATCCAGACGGAGGCCCGAATCCAAAACCACACCCAGACTCCGAACCTGAAGAGCAACAGGTGGGCGAACCCAGCACCTCCCCCGCCCTTCCCACCACCATCACCTCTGTCTTATCGGGATTGAGCTTCAGTCTGCTCTGCCACATCCAATCCGCCATGGCCTCCAAACTTTGGGAGAGTAACGAGACAGCAGGACCTGGGTCAGTTGAAAACAAGAGGTACAGCTGAGTATCATCAGCATATTGGTGACATCGCACCCGAACCCTCTCACGATCTCCCCCAAGGGCTTCATATACACATTGAACAACAGTGGAGACAGAATGGAACCCTGCGGATCGCCGCGGGTCAAGGCCCGGGGGCTAGATGTTTCAGCCCCCAGCACCACCCGCTGGCTTCTACCCGAGAGGAATGAGCGGAACCATCCAAGGACAGTCCCATCCAGACCCCCCAAGTCTCGCAGCCATATCAACAGCAGCCCATGGTCCATGGTATCAAAAGCGGCCGAGAGATCTAGCAGGATCACAAAGGTCGAACATCCTGCATCCATCTCCTGGCGGAGATCATCCACCAAGGCCACCAACGTCGTCTCAGTACCATAGCTGGGGCGGAACCCAGATTGAAAAGGGTCAAGGAAACCGATGCTGTCGGTTATAATAGTGCAAATTTGAAACATGACATATATTAATTTCATTGCTATAAATTAATCAAAAGGCAGAGCACGAGCACAATAAACTTTCTTTCCATTTATGACCTGTCTTTTTCCATCATATCAGTTTAAATTTAACATGCCACAACTGTAACCTTGACCATTTCTATATAATTGGTAATAGCATTACCATTTTCTCTGTTAGCCAAGCCCTTAATTTAGAAATATTTCTTGATGCTTTCCTTTCCTTCATCATGTGTCCAGGCTGGTTACAAATCCGGCTATTTCTTCATCTCACTTCTAAGATCTAGCCATTTTGTTTTGTCTGGGCAAGAGGAGTTCTTATCTGGACTCCATCTTGATTACTGTAGCATCCTCCCATTCAGATTTTCCAAGACCTGCACTATCCTTGGTTGCTGTACCAAAATGTAGCTATATGATCAGCTTCCTTGCACAACATTCTGAAAACAGGGAATTCCTCTTCCCGTTTTTGCTCATCAAGGTCATGTCACTCTGATCTAAGGTCCTTCTCAATCCTTCCTCTCTTTACTTGCCCACTCTTATCTCTTATTGTATCACCCTCCCTCATACTTATGCCAGTTTTGTCTATCCATTTGTGAGCTCCTCACATGAGCAGATCCAAGACTTCTGTCATGAATGACTCATGATGCCCTTCAACATGGAATGATGTCCTGAATGGATTAGCAACACATTTTCTGTCCCTGTCAAATCCCACTTAATACCCACCTCTGCTTAATCACCTATTCATGCTCCAGATGATTTAATGACTAAGCTGAGGAGAAGGTGGGCTTGGTTTATACTTTATATATTACATTTAATTTGTTTAAACATATATAGAAATTGCATGTATCTTACTATTACCACTTTCACACGTTACCGGGGAGGCAGGGAAACTTCCACAGTCGCAATCATGACTCTATTCTCATGGGAATTAGTGCACGTGGGAATGTGCTATTCCACTTTTATTCTGTGAGAACACTCATGAATGAACAGGTCTCCCAATGTAGCTTTTACAATTGCTGAGTGTTCTCATGGGATAAAAGCAGAATAGCACGTTCCCATGTGTGCTAATTCCCATGAGAAGAGAGCCACAATTGCCATCACAGAAGTTTCCCTGCCTCCCTGGTATCGTGTGAAAGCGGCCAAAATCTCCCTTCCCTCTCCCTTTGTACATCACTTGTCTTCTTTTCTGGGCAAAAGCTATATCTCTGTAATCAGTTGCACAACATTTAGCACAGTGGAACTTCGCAGTATTAAAAATAAAACTTTTGTACATCTGAAAAAGTAGAGGAATGTAGTATTAAAAATATAACTTTGTGCTGAAACCATTCTGTTGCTGCAAAGGTTGAGAATGGAGTAGCCATCTTAACTCTGTTTCTTTGAGTTTATTGATATTAGTCAGACCTGCAGCATCACTGTAACTAGCATTTTAATTTTAACCTCTGTTTTAGTGGCATTCTGGAACTATATAAAGAGCCCTTTTCATTGACATTGCATCAGACTTGCTATAATGTGAATGGCATCATTACAGTTCCCTCATTAACATCATAATGGCTCTGAAGGAATAGTGAGTGAAAATCCCAGCAAATGGAATAGTGTAGGAACATATAGTAGTTTTACTGTGTAGAGCTGAATGCAACAGAATTTTGACACTTTAACCTTCAGGCTACTGTGGATGCCTCAGGGTGTCCTCCCATTGCATGCATTTGGCTGGCAGAGTGGAAAAATTGTGGTAGTCTAAAGATTAAGGGCTGGGTTCAATAAAAATGTTGACTTTCTTCCATGCCACTGAAGCCCACACAAGCCTCGAATGGATTTTAAAAAACTGAATCCAGCTGTAAGTGTCAACCATTTGCTACAATTTTATATAGTAAGCATATTGTACACTCACATACGTGTCTTTTATCCTTTATGTTAAAGTGATGGTAATGCAAGCATAACAGTGCATGTGTTGTTCATCAAAGTCTAGTGAAAATTAATGGGATTTTGGATAGAATTTATCTATTTCATATTAATATGTGCAATATAAATGATTGGGTATGGAACTGGAAGACAAAAAACAAAACAAACCCCCAAACACCTGGATTCTCCTTGTGTAATTTTGGACAGATCACTTAGAACCACATTTTGTCATTTATAGCCCTAGATGAATATTATTTTGCTACATAGCCCCACATAAGTTTCTTCTTGTGAAGTAAAGTTCTACATATTATGACACAACAACTTTCCAGAGCTGACCTTTGGTTTGGACACCCAACACACCAATTGAAATAATTTGTGTAGTTCTGGGCAGTCAACACCTCTAAATATCAGGTTCTAGATGCCCATGTCACCCAAAAGTGGAGACCCTTTTGGAAAATTCGGATATTAACTTCTTTGTAAGTTTGAGTCCGTTTTGCAAAAATGGAAATGATGGTGCCCTTCTTTCATAAATCTCTGCAAAGTGCGCCATTCTAACCCGCCAAGGTCAGTAGGAGTTTTACAATTGACTTAAATTGTTTCAGGATTTCAGGTGTATAGATAGAAAATGCTATGTAAGTGGTAACATTGTTTGTGTTGTTTTTTAATATTATAAACTTTAATGGCAATCAGCTTTTGTTCACAGACAGTAGCTGTTTATAAAAGTTATTAGCTTATTTGTCACTATTAATTTTGTTTGTCATAAATGGTAAGAACAGTTAATTTATTTTAAATGCTGTCTGTGAAATTGTATTTTTAGCTGGACTAGTTTCTACTCTGAAAAAGTATGCTGAAAACATCCCTCCATGTTTCCCCTCAGAGTATAATTGCTGTGTTTTCTACCCAAGAATAGGAAGACCTATTTGTAATGAAATAAGGTTAAAAATGCAGGTGAAATGGGGCGGAGGGGGCGGGGGGGGGGGGAGAATCCAGGTTTCATTCAAACAAAAATATCTGCATTTCAAATTCCTCAAGAAAATAATCCTATGAGAGAAATGCTGACTTAAAAGAAGTAATTAAATGCAAAGAAACCCTGACTTTCCCACAGCGGCAGAGGGTCTCTTCCAACTCTCATTCTCTGATGACAAATGCTAGGTCTTGACATAATGCCAGAATGAGGAAATGGATGTCTGACTGTGACTGACTCCTCAGAGTAGATTAATGAGAAGTTAGTAGTTCAGTTCATGGGCACTTTCCAGTGACAACATAATTTCTTTAGATAGAACACATTTGATATTTAACTGGATCTCAGTACTGGGTAATACTGAACATACTGAATTGTGATACTAGCTGTGAAACCAAGCTGCCCATGCAGGTTAAAAGAAATATCATGTGCAAGAATATTATATATAATAATATATATAAAATCCCTAGGAAACAAAGGCCACTCTCTCACCTTAGCTGGGAGGGGTGGAAACGTCTGTGAGGGGAAATCACGGCTGTATTCTCACAGGAATTAGTACACATAGGACTGTGCTATTCCGCTTTTATGCCGTGAGAACACTCACACACAACAGGGTCCCCTGATGTAGCTTTTACAATCACGGGTGTTCTTGCTGCATAAAAGTGGAATAGCACATTTCTACATGTGCTAATTCCCATGAGAATACAGCCTCGATTGCCCTCATGCGAGTTCCCCCCTTCCTGCGTAATGTCTGAAAGTGGCCTAAGACCATAGGGTGCAATCCAGGTGCAATTTATGCACACACATAATTTGCACACCAAGTGCTGCACTAGACTTCAGTGGGTGCCAAATCTTAATTCACAGTGAGAGGCATCATTCTGCAGCATAACTCCATCAGTGGACTGCTGCCTGTAATGTGGAAGCATGGAGCACACCTCTATGCCTGGAAGCATACCTACAAGTGGTCAGAGCTGACTAAAGTGCTGACCATGCAGAAGGTGTTTGTGCTGGGCTCTGAGGGGTGACACTGCAAATTACAGTGTGGGCGATGGATCTCACTGGGAATGAGCAATTGGCATCCATTTGACACAGCATGCCAGCATGCAATTTATGCATACCTGGATTCATGAGGATTACACCTAACATCTTTAATTCCCCATTTTCTTTATTTAGGAGAGGAAAGGCCTCATTGGGATGCTTCCAGAAGAACTGGGCTGAGAGCATTAAGCATGTTTTATGTTTCTCTGTTTCTGCCTGCAACACAATAGTTCCATTATGTAGAGGAAATTCCAAATTGCATTTTTACTGTTGGATCCATCCTTAGGCAAAGCTGTTGTAGATTTCAGCTGAACCTCTGGTTGACTCCAACCCTTCAGTTTGAAGTCCATGGAAATACTGCCTGCCTGAGTAAGGACTGCTGGATTGGACCATTAGCTTTTGATGTACTCATATAAATATTTGGAAAGTCACCAGGGTATAGACACGCACCCACTTCTGTCTCCTGGCTGAATAAAGTGAGATTCTTGAAGTATTTAAAGAACAATGGACACTGGTTTTAATGAGTTCCCTCCCAGTCCCCTTTCTGCTTCATCCCATATCTTATCAGGCAGAGTTTAATTCTGAACGTATTCAGTTGTCCTCCCCCCCTCCCTCTGTGGACCCTTTTCTTCGTGCAATGTATGAAGAGGAAACTAAATTCCTTTTTCTTGGAAGGGGGAGGGGGAGGAGGAGGGGCCTGTCTCAGTTCATTGTTCTGTGCTCCTGTGCCAAGAAGTATGTGAACTGAGGAAAGTGCACTCTGATCTACACTACTGCCCCTTTCAGAAAGTTTCCTGCCTTTCTCCCTCTGCTTCGGCGATGGGAGCTAATTCGCTGCCTGGCTCTGGCCCTGGAGTCCCCGCTCCTGTTTAATATTCTGCCTGCTCCGTTGATGTTGTGCTTGGCTCCTGTGGGACTGCAACTCGCGTCTTGAAACTGGAGCCAATTTTCTGTCTCCCAGTGTTTTGACTGGAGGCAGATCCAGTTCAGCCCAATCGGGGCCAATGGAAACAACTCCCTAAGACACTCGCTCGCTCCGTGTGTCTTTTTCTAGTATTTCTCTCCGTTTCGTTTGGGGGGGAGGGGGGACAAGAAAAATACACGCTCACAAATGTCGTTGCCGAAGCTGTGTGTTTGAGAATGACACTGGGAGAGTATGTGGAGGAGAGAATAAACTGATCTCTTACAATCCGTGCCGGAGCATCGCTGAGATCGGTTTGTTTTTATTTACGCTTTTTCCATGAATAAGTGTGGGGGTTGGAAGGGTGTTAGCATGGGGAATGGGGTGAGGGGGCGAAAGGAGATCTGAGAGGGCTGGGGAGAGGAAGCGGGGGGGAGGGGGCTCGCAGTCTGATCTGGTCACTCTAGCAGAGAGTTCTATTATTATTATTTTTCCCCTTCCACAGGGCAGAAAAAGTAATATATACAGATATATTTTGAAATAAAAGAGCTTTGGAAAAATCTCTGAGACAAGAGGCGGTGTTGTTCAATGCCTAAGAGAGGGGAAGAGAGAGAGCGAGAGCGAGCAATCTGGCCATGCCAGCTGCAGAAATATAAAGAGGTGTGAAAAAGCAAGAGTGTTCTGGGCTGAGTAATTATCCTGCTGCGATAGAGAAAACGATTAGTGCAATAAAAGGATGGAGAAGCACTGAGAGTCGGGCTCGCTCTCTCCTGGGCAGCCGGGTGCTCTTGCCTGGAGCGAGCTAAATGGCTGGCACAGGAGCGCCGGATGAAGGCAATGCCCGGCAGCAGACAAGCAGGGAGGGCTGACCCGCCTGTCTTTGTGTTGGGACTGCAGATCGGAGGTGGTCAGCGATGACTCTAGTCCTGCCCATGAATAGATTCTGCGACCCCATTGTCTCTGAAGGAGCCGCTGAAATCTCCGAGTTCCAGACGCTGTGGGAGTCTCACTGTTGCAGCAAGACCAGCCCCTCGGATCCCATCCAGCCTCAGCAACAGCAGCAGCAGCAGCAGCAGCAGGGAGACAGGGCATGTCATCCTCTGGCAGCAGGTAGGAGTCCCTTTGCTTTCATCAGCTCTCCATGGCAGCCAGGCGAGCAGCGAAAGCGTGGGGGTGGGGCGCAGCTTAGGACCGTGAGATGGAAAGGACTCCGGGCAAAATGAATGGCATTAGTATTTTCTCTGTGAGTGAGGAAGAAGTTCGAGCTTTGTGGCAGAGGGCTGGCTCCATCCAAACCCGTTTCCCCTCCCGTCAATTTGTATTGCACATCATTCATTCCAGCCTGGGAAACAACAAAACCAAACCGGTGGCCTCCATACCTCGACAGTCATTCGAATTTCACTCTCTGTGGCAGCATATATCTAGAGTGGAGTGACCTATGGCCCTGGGGATATTACAATGCCCTCACTTTCACCTTGTGGCTGTCACTTCCTTGCTGCTGAGCTTAAGAAGTATTGCACATAGATAGATAGATAGATAGATAGATAGCCTTATTTTGTGGAGAAGAGGGGCCCAAAGATGGCTTTCTGTATTGATAAGATTGTTGTGAAAATGAAATATAAATAACTTTAAAACAGCAAAAAAAGAGTCTTGTGCCACCTTAAAGAGCTATAGACTAACAAGGCTACTCTTCTGAAATAAATAACTCTAGTGTGGTTTCTAATGGAGTACCTTTGAAAAGATACTTAGTAATAATGGGGGCTGCAAAGCAAATACTTATTTTTTTAATCCTGAGTTCCTCAAAAGTACTCGTACTTAATTGGGCCCTGGATAGTTGAAATTTTACTACTGTTAGCTTTACTTTTAGGTGTACATTTTGGGCTTTACTCTAGAATACCCAGTAATGAGCTTTTGAAACTACAAAATCTCAAGCTACAAAGTCTCATAACAAATGTGTGAACATATTCAGTGATTATAATGTAAAATCTCTTGTAACCAGTCCCACAAAACTTTACATGATGCACAGATGAAAGTTGTCATTTGTTCAACTGGCTGTAAACTAATCATATTTTTTTTCCTGAAGCAAAATATACAGAGAATGCTTAAGTAGCATATGCATAAAATCACCATTTTCCTAAGCTGTCTTCTAGAATGACCCTCAATTGCCCATGCTGTTTCATATGTGATCTATTATTAAGGTGAAAGTTTATTTTTTAACACTGTAAGCATGTATAAAAATATGTGGTGGAATTCTGCTGTATCAAGAAGGGAAATGAAAAGTATTTTGTTTGGAGAACCTCAGGCAAACCACATGTCATTTGTCATATCATATTTATTACCCACAGGATCACATTACAGGGGAATTTCAAATCCCATAACAACATCCACAATCACATACTTTAAAAGAAAATATGTGGAAGAAGAGGATTTTCAACCACCACTCAACAGCTGTACACATAAAGTATGTTTTTCGATAATCCTTATTTTTACTAAGAATTTTGGGTATTTAGTAACACTTGCGGGATTCATTTCCAGAAGTCAAAATGCTCCACACAAATCATAAGACTGATCCAGTTCTTTCTATAGGAACAATAGCTGTCCCTTTATTGGGTTTTATTGTGCTACTCCAATGAGAAACAAGGATCAAGAAGAAACAAAAGTGCTTCCCTTACTCTAATAAGTCTATATTTTAAATAAAACTACCCTGAATAATTTATTTTTCTCATACAGCTTTTTTTCTAGACAGTTACATTATATTTACAGGGTTCCTCTGTAAGGTATGCACTCCATAAGGATAAAATGCAGTAATAAAAGGGTAATTTCCTTCCCATTTATTCTATATTTTTCACCGGGGTAAGATTTTAAAGTTATATATCCTGAATGGGTTTAAAACTCTACACAGAAACAGAGTAACTTGAATGTTGTATTATACACTTTTATCCCTACTTATTTAAAAACTTTTCTAGAAAGAGGGGATTGGGTTTGTGTTACATTTCCAAGGCTTGGAACAGTACAAGTTGGAGACTAAAAATGTATGTGTAGTTTTAGAATACTGTACATTCTCCTGTGGAGTAATGGAATATTTTCAGAAAAGTTCAGCACAGTAGGTAATGGGAGATGAGCTCTTTTGAAAGACCAACTTTAAGGTTTTAATCCTGCCAAATACTCCTACTAAAGCTGTTCTGACTTGCAGGAGTGCTTTGCACCTTCCAGAATCATGCCTGATATTAATGTTAGTGATGTCAGTTTCTTATTCTGTACAAACTACTTACATAATTTTCTAGCATTTCCAAAAGCCAAAACATTTGATCTTCACAAAAGTGTCACTTTACAGTGTTAGTGACACATTGTCCATTTCATGGCCAAGATGCAGATAACCCTCCTGCCAATATAAATAGCTTTAAAATATTTTTGAAATTAGTGCTATGGAAAAATGTCCGTTCCAGTTTGACAGCCTGGGTGTTGGAAATAGAATAGAGCAATGAGAGAGGCTGTACAAGCTTCCCATATTACCTGGACATCTGGAAGGGCAAACTCTAAGGCCCTTTTTACATGGGCCAGGTGGGGTGTGTGTCGGTGTGCGTGGTGGTGCGGGGGTGGCAGTGGAGGGAGGTTGCAGATGGGTGCACACCAGCACACACCGATCTCCACTCACCTCCACCCATCACCCACACACGGAGCAACCGCTGTTTTCTCCGGTTGCTCCATGCGTGGGTGATGGGTGGAGGTGGGTGTGCATGTGTGTGCCACAGGGACATGCATGAATGCCCACCTGCGACATGTACATGGGCGGCACCTATGCATGAACAACCAGATTCCTGGTTGTTCATGCGTGGGTGCTACCCGTGTAGAAAGGGCCTAAGGCTTAGGGGATAATTCAGATTCAAATGCCTTGTTTAGACAAGATGAACCTCTGCAGGTCCACCCATCCCACACATATTCACATGCCCATCTGAAGGCAGCGTGGTGTTTGGGGGGGGGGGAGGGTGCTCCCGTGACCCACACACCATCTACTCATGCCCATTTATGGAGCATTGGGGGGAAATCTGGGATGCTCCGTGCAGGGGCAGGCCAGAATGTACGTAGGTAGGGGCACACACCCATCCCTGCCGTTTGATTCCGCTCCCCCCCCCGCCCTCACCTGAGGTGCATAGGCAGTCTACAGCCATCCCATGCAGCACACGGGCACACCCTCCAGCCAAAAATGGCCAAAGATTAATTCATGCCATGATGTCTTTGCTGAGTGAAAAGTCCCAAATATGGTGGTGATTTCTGTGAAGTAGAGTACTTTCCACTGGGAGCTGGACAGAGATCACTTCATCACTTCACAAAAGCAGAACAGCCACCAGTTACTGACAGTATTGTCAGCAATTGAACCTGTGACCTAGAGGTGAAAGACTGCATTCCCTTTATAATCCTCTGAGTTATTCACTCTGGACAGTAAGTTTGCTGTTCAGAAACTTACTACAAATATCTTTAATATATATTTTTAAAGGATTAGATTTAACTAATTCTTTTATCTTCTTGTATTTTACATTTACTGTGCTTCTAATGTTCTTCTATAAGTGGATACTCCTTTGTTAAACAGTGGGAAAGGAACCATATTTTGGAATAGGATGAGTTCCAAGATCAGATTTAATATGTACTGAGGGCCCTGGTAGGCCTGTTTTAGATTATGGTTCTGTTACTGTTGCTGAAATCAATGTATCATCTTGGTCATTTTAGGCCACTAGTTCATTCTTGGAAGCCCAGAGAAGTGTTTTAGTTTCTAGCAAGACTGCAATGAGGGCATGGAAGGGGAGAGGTGATGAGGTAGACAAGTGATTTTATGCATGTTTAATAGAACTGGCCACACACTTTCAGTTTCTCATTTCCCCTACCCTTAAGGTGTAGGCAGGGAGTCACGTTCACTGCATTTTTGCCATTGCTGTCAATGGGGAAAACATAGTAAATATGGGTCCCTGGGTGTAGAGAAAGGGGTGTATGTACGTTTCTACTGCACACACTGTTTCTCTCCCAAGTTCAGTCTCAGTTTGTGTGACTGTTACTGCAATGCTATCACTGTAGGTTCCTGGAGTAAGACTCCAAAAGCAGTGATGGAGTAATTTTCAGTGAAAATCCTCTAGAACGTAATTCTACTGGTGGTCCTCCAGGGCACATCTTTTTGGTTGTACTCCAGTCACAGTGAGTGCAATACTTATTTCTTCTGTCAAGCCCTTTGTTGTGCTAATGGTTTATCATTGCAGAAGGAACTTAAATTAATTCAATTTAAAACCAGAAATGTATTGTAGAAGGTTATCACATTGGCAAGCAAAGTTTTGCCTGTGAACTCATTTGAAAACACTGTCAATTTTTGTTGTTATAATGTGCTTTTGCTTTTTTCTTACCAATCAATGTGTTCTCCTGTCCCATGTAGGGCAGAGGGGGGAGCAGGTTGTTGGGAAAGACAGTGGTTTGGGAGGAGCTGTGTGTTTCTGATAGGCAGCTGTGTAAAAAACCCCGTACCCATGTAGCTGCCACTCCTCTCTACCAAAAATATCTCTGGCCACATAAAAAGATGATGTGACCATTCCATAAGGAAATGCACTTTGTGTGATGTGATGTGATGCACTCCCTCACATGCAGCATTTACTGTCCCTCTGCACTTTGCTTCCCATGGTTGAAGTCACAGAGTCGGGAATGTAGTCTCTTGGGAGACAGCATTGGCTGTCACATGTTCTGACTGCCATTGCTGAGAGAGAAACTGTGTATGAATCATAGAGGCAAGAAAATCTCTGCAGCCAAGAGTCTTTCACAGATGTCTGGCATCATCTTGTTTCCTGACCTTATCCCTACCTGTCTATGGTCCCACTGGTTCCATATGGACTGCAGAGACAAATACTTGGATCAGCAGCCCCATAACAAAAGCTGTGATGCTCTTGGATTATTTTTCCTTCTACCACACATTCTTCTACACAGTGTGTGTTTTCAGACAGACGTGGGATTGGCTACCCCCAAACTTGCTCTGGAGGTGCACCCCCGCCTCTGCCCACTTGCAGCCTCCCACCTGGGTCCATTTTAAATGGACCCAGCTGTCGCCCAAGGTCCACCCATGCAGAGCCCCCCTCCCCAACACTATAGAGTTACAGGTGGATCATACAACGCTTCCGTCCGCAACTCCATGGTGTTGCCCAGGGTAAGCACTGACCAAGAGTGGAGATGCAGCAGCTGTCTGCTGAGCAGACGGACCACAGCTTTGGCTTGGCCAGGTGCTCCAAATTGGACTGGCCCACTCCACTGGCAGTGCTCTGGGATGTTCCAGACCACTGTCAGTGGGGCTGCCCCAAAACACGGACAGCCTGCTCTGCCTCCATGCAGCCTGCACATCTGGTGGCCCACCTTTAGGTGGATGGACTACCTGGGGTGCAGCAGAGTAGAGGCAGGGCTGCTGTCTGTCTAAAAACACTCAATGGTACTATAAGAGAAGTTGGCAAATGGAAACCCATTCATTGCTGGGGTCAACTGCATTGGTAGCAGAGGAATTAAATGTTCTATTCTGACTCCATTAAGACTTTGGCTGCTGGCAAACACAGGAAGGCCCTGCAGTAGAAAACATGCTGGAGACAGCCAGCCATCAGTGTGGTGGCTTTGCAAGAGGCCAATGGTGGACAAGAGGCAGAAATTCAGAGACTCCTTATAAAATCTGGTCCACCCAAAATGTGAAATGGTGCATTTGCATACTGCCCACAGCCTGTCCAGTTTTCTCCTTGCACTGCAAAGCAGAGCTTTCTAACCTCTTTTTGTCTTTCCTTCTATCTCTTTCACTTGCAGACAATCTCAGTTTTTGAGGAGCGGGCTCATATCCTTTACATGTCCTTGGAAAAATTAAAATTTATTGATGATCCGGAAGTCTATCTAAGGAGATCTGTCCTCATAAACAATCTAATGAAGAGAATCCATGGAGAAATTATAATGCAAAACAACTGGTGCTTCTCTGCTTGCTCTTTTGGAAACACCTCAGCACAGGAGTGGTTCATGTCTCAAGACTGTCCTTATAGAAAACGCCTTCGGATGACGAAAGAAGAGTGTGAAAAGTTCCATGGCTGCTGCTTTTATCAGGAATGTGGCAGTCACTATTTAAGTTTACCGTTATCTGCTAATACCACCGTGGGGGATTCTTCTTCCTCTTCTTCTTCTTCTTCCTCCTCCTCCTCCTCCTCCTCCTCCCCTGTATCTTTGCCAAGTTGTTCCCACCAGGTGGATTATGGCGTTGGCAGTGCCCCTGTTTACAGGGGTAATGACCAGATACTTGCTAATGAAATATTCATTACTAATGCTGGGCCTCGTGGTAATCAGGAAAAGACAAAATTAAATAATGAGAAAGGAGGTAATGAAACTGAACAAAATGTCACTCCAAAATGTGAACCTATGAAAGGCAATCTTGCTCCTGAATGTAAAAACAAATTTTATGATTATTTTGAGACTGGATGTAGTGACAAGAGCCGCATAAATGAATGTTGGAAGAAGTCCTTAAGGAAAAAGGAATCTTTACCAAGTGGTAAAATGTGCTGCAGCAAAGGAAGTAAAATGTGAGCCATTTTTTAGCTGCCATTTTAAAGCATGCACAGCATGTTCAGTTATCTAAAAAAAATTATTTTGAATGGATTTTTAAAATAGTTTTGTACAACTGATACAATCATGCCACAAACATTACGTATAGTTTTAAATGACTGGAGAGCAGATTGCATAAAGCATATGTATGATCTGCATCAGTGAGCTATTTATAAATATGGAGTCTTCATAAAGAGCACAGTTGAATTACAGCTTGCAACTATATTTTATCTTTTGTTGCTGAAAAAACCAATAAACCAGATGGGAAACCATACCCTTTTATACATCCACTCCCTCAAGGAGTCTGCCATTAATTAAGAGGAACCTCCTTTATGTTTATCAATTAACTAGATGTTTGGTAAACAAATTGTTGCTACCAGCAAAGGGTGGTCTACTCCTTGTAAAACAATAGTTGTGACAAAGACTGGATACAGTGGAATGGGATTAAACCCACTTCATGCTCTCATACTGACATGGTTCGATTCATGTATTTAACAGTCTTGCTCAACTGACAATCTAGGATGTAACATGACTAAACACCTGTTTGTGGAATCTTTACCAGAAATACCACATAGCGCTCAATCTCTCGCATGTTTTCAGCTCAGCTGTAATAAACAATGAGGTTTATGGTGGTTTGTTGTTATACAGGGCGGGTTTTTTGGTGCCTTATGTTTTATCTTAATTTTTGCCAGTGTGAAAATTAAGTACAAAATCAGAGCTACAGCAGGGACTTAACCTAAACAGAGAAAAAACAAACAGGGTGGATCAATATTATTAGAAACCTGTAACCTTTGAAATACTGAGTTTGACTTCTTATTCAAACATCTCTATTCTTCCTTTTTGATGCTCAATTGCTTTTTGATTTGCCATCCTTAGGAAGGGACTGAAGAAACAATAGAGAGATGTCTCTTGTAAACAAGCACTAGCTGCTTGAACATTTCTATGGCAACTGTCTGTTGCTGGGGGATCTTTTTTTCTTTTTTCCTTTTTTGTATAATGAAGTTCATGAACCAATGGCATGCTTTATACTTTACTCTGTTTCGCATAATATCTCTCTTTTAGACTGCAAAAGCATGTGGGGGTTTTCTATGACTTCTGTTGTTTGTTTGTTTGGTTGGTTGTTTTTTTAAAAAAAGCACAATGTTAATAAATGATGTGGCGAGAAACAAGATTTTATCTGAAATGAATGTAAAGGTTTTAATTTTTAAAAATATTATCTTTGGAGAAACAGGGGGTCAGGTTTCAGTAGTTAAAGACAAATATTGGGTCAATTATAGACAGTATTTTCAATTGCACATTTATGAAAACATGCATTATGGGGTTAATTAAAAACAGTGTGGGTTCTAGATCCACACAGTGTTTGGGGTTCCCATAGACACTGAAAAGGCGTGCAGCGAAATTCTCCCTGCTTCCCCCAGTTCACATCACGCCATAATCAGAGGGGTCAAGTTTGGGACATTGGCTGTTTTTAGACGAGATGTGCCCACAGAGGTCCACCAATCCCCCACCCACCCGAGCAACTGAAGGTGGTGTGGGTGGGTACACACGCCTGTGACCCATGCACCGCCCACCCATGGTGCATCAGGGGGAAATTCAGCATGCTCCGTGCAGGGGCAGGCCAAACAGTGCGTAGGTTGTGGCTCGCACCCATCTCTGGCCCGTTTGATTCCCCCCCACTCACCAGACAGACGTAGGCGCTCCATGCAGTGCGGACAGACTTGCCCCCCAGCCATGCCCGTTTAAAAACAGCCATTGAGAACCAAAGTTGCACCATCACTTTGCTGGTGTCTGCCCTAGCAGCAGGCAGCAGTGCTTATCCTTTCTACTGATCAATAAGGACCACCCCAGTGCAAAGGACTAGCACAGCTTCAGATAGGTTTTAAACAAGATTTATAGGCCCTTATTCTAGCCTGCTGCATGGATGAATTACACCCCAACTGCCCAAACCATCTCACAATGTCTACTGCCTTCAGTGGTGCAGGATCAAGCTCTGAGTTTTGGGACTGCCTCAGCATATAGGACACGGCTTCTAGAATATTATTCTTCCCCTTACATTACTATTGTTAATTGTTGGAAGTATGCGTGTGGTTCATGAGCATACTTCCAACAGTGCCATAAAATTACAAAATGGACCCTTGAATAAATACTTCCTTAAAACCTTGCCAATTACCTTACGTATGATCCTATAGGAATCATAGGGAACACCTAGGGTTTCCTGTAAAAAAAACCTGAGAGCGCCTTTATTTACACAAAGACAAAACTGGCAAACTTGTGAGGATGACCATTCAGAAATCTAATAAAGGTAAATAGGCATCCCATCTGATTTCTCCAAGACAAAACCTTTTTTTATTATTACTGTTAATATTAAATATAGGTCTCATTCATACAGTGTATGAGTAGGATCACCATTTGGACATCTGTCCACATGGACCAATTTTTTAAAAGCTGATTTTCTTGTGTTATACCCAGCAAGTCTAGTAATGTCTGTTCTTTTTTTCAATATTTGATAAACATTTGATGTTTTAAGCTTAGGTATTAGATGCTTGTATATTAATGTGTTGTTGTAGTAAAGTGAGGTTTTCTTGATATATATTTATTAAAATGACCAAAATTCATTTTGATTTTACATCTTTAATGCCTATTGGTTCCTTTTCTTCATTCGCAATCCTCTGCCAACAAGAGCATTTAAGAAAAACATTTGATTGTGGAAATAGCTTAAATTAGAACTCATTCTTGTGCTGTAGATAAGGAGCAATGCAGGGTTCCAAAACTGTCACTTCTTCAGAATATTTTGGAATGCCATTTTAGGATATATTAACAAATGTAACAGATTGCTTTGACAGATAGGGCTGGTACCTCAATAGCCTACAATATTCTATTAGGCTTCAGTTTTGCACAATACTGAGTCCCTTCAACTCCCGTTCTGATCAACTCACAGTAATATCAGGTTCATTTGGAGAAAGAAATCATCAAATTTATGAAGTGTTATAACCCCATTAAACTGGAAATCATCTGTACCCATCTATTTTTCTGTATATATTGTATTTCTAAGGCACCCAACATGATGGTACCTAAATGTACAAAATTAGGAAGTATGTGAACCTATATAAAATTGGTGTTCATATTTTATCTGTTCTCTGTGAACAGGTGTGTGTAGTCCAAAGCAGTTTTGTTTTTCTCCCTCCCATTCTGCCTCATAAATTATAGCTGGTGCTGAATGTAAATGTATGCAGAACTTGACAAAGTGCTAATCATTCTGGTTTGTCGTTCAAAGGGATAAGCTATTGTTTTTAAAGGAGTAACGAGAGAGTCTGTAGCAACGTGTGTCAATTATCAAAAATACAGTAGCTCTTTTTATGGGTTTCAACTTAATTATTTTTGTGGCTTTTGTTGTTTTGTAATGCTTTAAATAGACAGGGTATTTTCCCTTCCGTATTTTCCAAGTACCAAATAGACTTTCACTGCTAAGCATAAATTTCAGACAATTGGTTCTTTCCCAAGATCACGTTAATTCCATTTTCCTTTATATCTCATGTGGAGTTAAATGCATCTTCCTGAATTTGATACCAATCTATCTACTGGTCAGAGCAGCTTATCTGTAGAAGGCTTGTTTTCTTCTTGATCATAAGATACTTTACTCACAGAATGTGACACTATAAAGCATTGTGGCTTTTCAATGGGCAAGTGTCTGCTTATATCATCACTCTTCTAATACACCAGAAAACTGAAACAGAAAAGATGTTTCTGTTCGGTCTGTTTTACTTTTGTCTAGAATAAAAATACACTGTTACTGTCAGGATCACTTTCCACTAGATAATACATTTCCCACTGTTATATATAGTTTAATACAGAAAAAATGGTGGTAGGAAATCTGCAATTCTTTTCCCAAACTTACTTAGTAATATTATTGCACTTTACTTATATTTGTTAATGAACTGTTACAGTTGTACTAGGATAAATTTTGGAAAACATCTTGAGATGGAGGGGAGGTAGTTGTGCATAGTGCAAGCAATGAGAAGATTTAAAAATGCTCAGTGTTCCACTTCCCAGGGGACCAAGTATCTTGCCTGCTGAAATCATAGTCATAACTGGTTCCCCTTGCGGGCAATCAAGACGAAACCTGAATGAGCCATTGGAGGCAAATGGTCTATTCACTCCTAGGGAAAGTCCCCTCCACAATGCTGATGGAGCATATTGCCACCTTTTCATCCTCCCATATTCACTGTCTTTCCCTCGTTTGCTCTCTCACCAGATGTTGCTAATATTTAAAATACACAGAGTTTAAATAGTCTGTTCCACTGCTGTCTCACTGAAAGATCAAGTTCTACACAGATAATCCAAGTAGAGAGTTCAAAGGTACAGGAAGATAATTTTTTTAAAAAGGGAAATTTAAATTAATAGGCCAGATTCACTTGGACATTTTGGTAACTTTGGGTTGCCCTTAAGAAACAAAGCAGCGACAAACCCAGTTTGACTGGCTGAATTAAAGCACCTTAAAGTAACTTACGTTGCTGGCAGGGCCAACTTTAACAGCAAGAGAGGAAGAAGACTGCATAGGGCCTCAAACTTTAAGGGGGTTCCCATGTTTGCCATGTTTTGATGCCAGTCCAAACTCTATTGATATTCTGCTTTAATAGAACTTGTATCTTCCCAGAAGCTACCTTAGCTGGGCACATGACTGCTGCTACTGACATATGATGAGGAAGATGTTCCCTGTTACTGGAAAATTTTAAATATCTTACCCAGCTTGGGGACCACAGTTGAGTTGCAAGTAAGGGATTGAGTGGAAGCCTGCCTGAAAGACAAAATGAGTCGGAGGGTGTTTTTAAATGACATGCTACCCTGCTTGGCTACACAGGAGCCATGCAACCAAACACCCATCTAAAGGTAGAGCAGGGGATTACGTGCTTCCATGAGCCATGCAGCAGATGGATTTGTAGCAATGGGTGGCCACGAAACCCCTGCTCGCAGCCAGCCATGCCAGCAGATAGGTTGCCAGCAGATAGGTCCGCCACTCAAAGGGACTGTGGGTAGGGGACACGACCTTTGCAAGTCACAGGAACTGGCTGCAAGTGCAAGAGAGCCTAGATTCCTCAGCGCTCACACCTGGGACATGTCAGTTGCAAAGGCCAGCCTGGCACACTTCCCCCTTCCCCATGGTCTATGGCAGGGGACGTGCATGGCAGTTGCCATGGTAGCTATGCTGGGAGCTGCCCATTAGAATCCCTCCCCACGCAATCCACCTGAGTGGGTACTCCGCAGCAGTGCCACTCAGCAGCCACGGACACACACACACACACAGGCACACACACCCTTGCTCATTTAAAAACACTCCAAGTGTGAGAGTGTTAGAGAGAGAGGGACAGTATTGGAAAGAGGGATAGAGTGTTTGAGAGAGGACGCTGACAAAGAAGACATTAGCATGCACCAAGTGGACCCACCTGCACACTCATTCACAGGGACCCCACCGGCCATGTGGCCACCACGCATTGGACATGCAGCCCCTATTCCCAGTGGGGTCTCTGTGAATGAGTGTGCTGGTTAAAGGCTAGAAAACAAAGGGTAGGACTAAATGGTCAGTATTCACAATGGAGAGGTAAATAGTGGAGTGTCGCATGGCTCTGTACTGGGACCGGTGTTTAATATCTTCATCAGTGATCTGGAGAAGGGAGTAAAGAATGAGGTGATCAAATTTGCAGATGACACAAAGTTAACTATTCAAGGTAGTTAAAGCATGGGCAGACTGTGGAGAATTGCAAGAGAATCTTGTGAGACTAGGTGATTGGACATCTAAATGGCAGATGAAATTTAATGTGGACAAGTGCAAAGTGATGCACATAGGGAATAATAATCCAAACTATGTGTACACAATACTGGGTTCTAAATTAGGAGTTACCACTCAGGAAAAGGACCTTGGAGTCACTGTGGACAATACATTGAAATCTTCAGCTTTGTGCGGTGGTCGTCAAAAAAGCAAACGAAGAATAGAATGTTAAGAACTATTCGGAAAGGGATAGAGAATAAAACTGAAAATATCATGATGCCTCTATATAAATTGATGGGGTGCGACCACACCTTGAGTACTGTGTGCAATTCTGGTTGCCCCATCTCAAAAAGACATAGCTGAACTAGAAAAGGTACAGACATAGCTGAACTAGAAAAGGTACAGAGAAGGGCAACAAAAACGTATCCTGTTTAAACTCCTGGTTTTCACGTTAAATCGCTCCACAATCAAGCTCCCCCTTATCTCTCTGACCTAATCTCCCTACGCACTCCTGCACGCGCTCTCCGCTCTTCCGTTGTCCCCTCCCTTACTCTCCCTCGTTTCTCCTGCTCGCCTAACTGCCTTCGACCCTTCTCCCTCACTGCCCCCCATGCCTGGAACTCCCTCCCTGCCCACATCCGCCTTCCCTCCTCCCTCCGCTCCTTCAAATCCCTCCTCAAGACCCACCTTTTCCTCGATGCCTTTCCCAATGCCTGCTAGTATTTCCCCTTACTCCTACTGTCGGCCCTCCTTTGCTGACTGCTGCTACCAACATCTTTGTAACCAAGCCAAGCACACGCACCTGAGACTTCGCATCAGCTTGAATGTTTGTTTGTCTTCTCCCCTGTCTCTCCTACTGTCCCCTCTCCCTGTCTCCCCCCCTTTGTCTTTTAGATTGTAAGCCACAGGAGGGACCGCGTCTAATTCTATGTTCTGTACAGCACCAGGTCATACGACTGGCGCTATATAAATGTCTAATAATAATAATAAATAATAATAAAGGGCATGGAATGGCTCCCGTATGAGGAGAGGCTTGGTAGGCTGAGGCTTTTCAGTTTGGAGAAGAGATGACTGAGAGGAGATATGGTAGAGGTCGTTCGTCTGGGATTGCTCCTGGGCGTGCCAGCGGCACACCCAGGCTGTGATCCCAGAGACTTCCAGCATCAGTCTGCCCGACCGGGCCAGAGAGGGCTACAGCAGGCTATCACGTCTGTTGTAGCCCACTGTGATTCAGCCTGCATCAAGTTTGCCATGGCAGCCATCATGGTGGGGTGCTGGGCACAGTGTGGGAGTGAGGGTGGGGCTGGCTGGCCGGCTGCATATGCATACAGCTCCCGGCCCTCTTTGACAGCCTGTCCACCGGCACGTTTGTTAGTCGGCTTGATCCAGTTGGGACCATGTTGGCAGCGGGATCCTGACCCAGGTTGGGTTGTGATAGCAGCACTCTGACATGACTTCTGTTAACACCCAGAAAGAGAGTGGTTGCAGTATCAGCTGTCCATCTTCCTAGGCCCACAGTCCACAGCGCAGCTGCACCAGGCCCAGCTGAAGGGAAGACCTCTGCCAAGTCTTGGGCAGGAGGTAAATGTCTGCCATCACGCAAGATTGTGGTCATCACTGTGGCTGTGCTTGAGACTGTTTTAGTTTTGCACATTTCACTAAGACAAAGTCTGACTGAAACAATAATCCTGCCTAGGGATCTGTTGCAGTCCAGTTATTGCTAGCTTTGACGTATTTGTATATTGCTGCTGTTGTTGCTGATGATCAAGTTGTTAAGGCATTTTTTTTTCTTTACTTGCTTTGCTGGTCATGGGGACATAGCACGCGTACAGTCTCAATATGGTGGCTTCTACAGTGTGAACATGGCTGGGCAGCAGATGTGGTGTTTTTGTTCTTTGTTTTTGGTGGTGGGTTTTTTGGTGTATTTAAATAGTGTGGCATGAGGACAAAGAAGATAGGTGTGAATGATAAGATGAGCAATATAAGTGCTCCCAAATCCTCAATTCAAATGTGTGATCGTGGGATAGCCAAGATTTAGTGGCTTTATTTAAGTTTGTTTTTATGAACACATGGCTTATGTAGCTGTTTCCCTTGTTCAGACAGACAGGCCCCTTCAGACAGTGCAGGATAACAGAAGATACAATTTCTAGTGGTTGACATTTCAACCATGTAGGGCTCAGCAATATTTACTTTCTTTCATTGTCCACTCATGGCTATGGATGCAGAAGTGGACCAAGCCCTCACTTTATGAACATAAAATCCAGTATACTTAGCAGAATTAAAATATTATTCATTAATTTATTATTATTATTATTATTATTTATAAAGCACTAGCAGTGTATCGAGCACTGTACAATCAATAGTTCTAGACAGGTCCCTACTCAAAGGGGATAATTACAAATAATTACAAACTAGGCAAGACTGCTGTGAAATAACTGGTTTTGCATATTTTTTTTTGGGGGGGCGTTGCCTAGCAGTGTTGACAGTAGCTGTTCTGGAAGGACACAATTAAAGAAGCACTTGAAGAGGATCTTACAGGAAGTTATAAAGATGTGAATCTTTTTACAAGGCATCCTGTATAATGAGTTCTGTCAAGAATATTTGGAATAGACAGTTAATATCCTACTTTCTGAATAATAGTTTAGCTTTTGTGACAGATGGAAAAAGATGACTAAACAGAGTTTATTCAAGTTTGCCTTGTGGTGTTTTCAAACTGTCTCTGTGAGGTCCGTTTTCTCTAATGTAAACATAGCTCCGGCATCTCGCCCGGAGCTTCTGCATCAATTAATCCAGCTCAGATTAACCAAGACTGTGAGAGATGCTTGGAAGGCTATGTAAGGCATGATTTTGACCTTGCAGCTATCAGTTTTGGGTGTGGAGAGACATTAGAATGTTTGGATGGGATCTCCCCCTCTCTTTGGCTCTCCAGAAAACAGATAAAACAAAGCTGTTGTGGCAATGGTACCAGGCTGAGTTACCACAAAAGGTTCATGGCTTTCCATATCAGAGAAGCCTGTGGTAAGGCATGGAATGTCTTGGTTCAGACTTGTGAACCCAGCTGACTGATTATGCTAACACAGATGCATTCAGTGAAGCACCCTTCTATTGCTTTCTTAGCCTTTTATCCCATGGAAGGCTCCGACCACTTATAGCACTGAAATTGCAGTCTTGTGGCATCAGGCATTTTAATATGTTGGCTTTGAATGGGAAAGAAAACTTCATCCACATTACTTTCTGCAGCTGAACAGTTTTCCCACCAATGTCAGGCGACCCAAAATCCAATATTCACAGGATTGAGCAAAACTGTTTGAAATGTTCAAAGTTGCTACATAAACAAGTCCAAAAGCTCTGGAGACCAGGGAATGGAAAGAGCATTAACCTCCATGAGATGGGTGGAGGTTCTCCTGGAGACTGCTCACTCTGCATTCAGCCTTGTGTAGCCCCAAAAGCTTGCATATTCTCACCAACAAATGCTGGTCCAATAAAAGAAACTGTTCATCTCCATCTCTTTATGGATCATCATAGCAAAGAGGGTATCATCATGGTCAATGGAAAGCAGTAAGATCTCGGTGCAAGAGAGGAGGCAGAACAACATATATTCTGAGACTAGATGTTCCTTTTTGGTAGCACTGTACAGTATCCACTGCCTGGTGGAGAATTGTGGATGTACTAGGGAGATGGAGAAAAACTCATCACGGCCAGCATTTTATTCTGACACTTAGGCCCTTACCCCATGTGACGCACCCCCCACCCATCCACCCATGTGAATGACTGGATGGCCAGGGGGGGCCTCCGTGTAAGCACCGGTGTGGCTGGGTGGGGGTGCATGCATGCTCCCGTGTTCCACCCATCTCCCACGCATGGAGGCATGAACAAAACAAGAATGCCTCTGTGAGTCGAGATTGGTGGTGATGGGTGTGCATCTGTGTGACAGGCCACCCATGCACTGCACATCTGCCACGGCACACACCCATCCCCCCTGCACCGTGGCTTCTCCCAAGCCTGTTTGAAAAGGGCCTCATGCTGGTGCAGCAGAATACATAGAAATGGCCATTGCCTGCAACATGTTCTGCATGCCACTTAGTAGTTGAAAGCAACGAGAGAATAACAAACATATGTTCATCAGTATTTTGGACAAGACTACTTGATGAAGAACATGTTAATTGATCTTTAGATGTTTCAAACATTTCCCTTGCTTTGCCTGCCAGCAAAATGATTGTGTATACTTAGAGATGGAGACAAGGTAGTTCCACTATTATCTTGTATTGGATCAACTCCTGCTTTCAGACCCTTCCTTGGTCGTGTAACATGTCAGAACTATGGAATGAGAAAATACAAGACAGGTAAACATACTGAAAGCACTTGCTTGGGAGTGAGCTGTTAGGGGGGAAATCATTGGTGTTTCAAAAAATTAAAAACAATGAGATTCAAAACCATTGAGGATGGTGTTAAAAGTTTGCATACTCTCACCAGCAGTGATTGGTCTGACAAAAGATCTCAACTGAACTACTTTGTCCCCATTGCTTACATTTGGAGCCAACACCATTCACTCCAAACATGTAAACTTAGTATCTGGTTGTTAACAGAAGTGACAGCGGAGAGCTGCTGTCACATCCCGACCTGGGTTGGGAACCCACTGACAACATGGTCCTGACCAGGTCTGGCCGGCCAACAAACGTGCCAGTGGCTGGGCCACTGGGGAGGGTGGGAAGCTGCATGAATGAGCTTCCAGCCCTACCCCAGTGCTGTGACCAGTGCCTCTTCCCTGCCCTGATGGGCAACCATGGTGGATCCAATTCGGGCCAGGTCACAGCAGGCCATAACAAATGTTAGAGCCCACTGTGGTCCGCTTTGGACCGATCAGGTGGACAGGTGCCCAGGAGGTAGTTGTGGAGGATCACAGCCCAGGCTTGCTGCTGACACACCCAGGAACAATCCCGGGCAAACATCTGGCAGGGCACTAATAAACGTGGCAGCGTCTCGGGAGCCACCATCATGTTTGTTAATACCCTATGTCTTTCTTTGCAGGGCATCTTATCTTTATTTGAGTATGTCGTTACAAGTGCTTTTGGTGTAGAAGAAAACATATAAGATCATTTTCAATATAGTGAGCCATGAAACAGTGCTAGTACACATGGGCTGACCACAGAGCTCATTCATTACAATTTTGTCCCCTTCTTTCCTTACTTCCTATTATGATTCAAAATACCAAGAGACACTACACCTATGTAAGGCAAGGCAGGGCCACCACTGCTTTCTTTTGGGGGCTATATCAGTTTAAAAAATAATGGTGTTACACTGGTGAAATCCCATAGTGTAATACAGACTTAAAAGTGATGATATCAGTACGAGTACATGCACACACAGGGCTCACACTCATTTAACAGCTGACATCAGTGTCAAACACATACAGAGACAAGACTCTTATGTGCCTGATGTCCCTTTTTTGTCATTGTTGGAGTTCTTTTCCTGTGAAAATCAGATATGATCTAAAAAGTTAATTATTTCCCCCAAATCCCATATTTCTATATAGATATACATTTTAGCAAAGTGCACATGCATTGAGATTTACTGAAAACAAACTAAGGCTGCTTTTAAACGAGGGGCGCTGAAGTGCCTTCTCAACGCTGCATTAAAGCAAAGCCGCCGGAAGTGACGTTCTCCCCGTTGCCGGCGGCGGCTGGAGACACGGGGCTTTGGAGTGGCGCGTTCTTAAGACTTCAATTATCTGGCTTAAGAATGTGCCGCTCCAAAGTCCCATGTCTCCAGCTGCCGCCGGCAACGGGGAGAACATCACTTCCGGCGGCTTTGCTTTAATGCGGCGTTGAGGAGGCGCTTCAGCGCCCCTCGTTTAAAAGCAGCCTAAGAACAAAATTTTTCATGTGGTACATTTAGTTACAGAATGAGAATGTAGCCCTGACTCCACTGAAACCAATGTGATGTTAGTCATTAGCAATAATAATAACCTTTATTTTTATATAGTGCACTCCTGCCATAGCACTTGGAGCATTTTACACATAACAATTTAACACAGCTTTTAATCCTAGCAACCCTGTGTGGTAGGTCAGGCTGAGAGAATATTGTGACTAGCCCAAGGTCACCCAGTGGTTTATTTCAACCATGTCAGGTTTGTCCCTCACGCCCTCATATTATTAAAATTATTATTATTATAAGCATTTATATAGCACCAGTGATGTACCTGGCGCTTTACAAAGAGTAAGATAGACACGGTCCTTGCCCGAGAGCGTACAATCTAAAAACAGGGGGAGAGGAGACAGAGAAGGGGGAACAGATCACTGTGTATATTAGCTGACTAGCCACAAAATAAAAGAACCCCCAAAGTTTCAGTTAAGTTTGAGAATACAGCTGGTCAAATATACAATCTGATATTTCAAACCTGCATTTCAGTATTTGTCAGTATTTCTGTGAATTGGATTTGTAGGAAGTGGATCTGTTCATGCGAGTTAGGGGAGACGGTCTTTCGCCTAAAAGAATAAATAGTAGTAACCATTTTTAAAAAAAAAAATCATTTAAATTTGTTTGTTTATTTAGTCGAATTTATATGCTACCCTTCCCACAGAGGCTCAGGGTGGCTTACAGTCATACAAACAGTAATACGGCCTGGACCCTGCTTACCTGCGGCACCACCTCACCCCCCATTTCCTGAATCGGCCCCCTGCAGTTGACCAGGGGCGCCCGCTTGGAGGTCCCCTGGGTAGCTTTGAGAGGGTAGCTTTGAGAGGGCGTTCTCGGTGGCTGTGCCGCAGATGTGGAATTCCCTCCTGGTAGAGATTTGCCTCTCTCAGATCTCCCCTCCTTCCATAGACAGGGCAAGACCTGGCTGTTTCGCCAGGTGTTTGGAGAGGGGGACAGATAGTGGCTAGGGTGGGGGGGAGGTTATGTGGGAGGAGGGATATCTGTTCTCTACCGGGCTTCAGATGTTTTATTTGAGGTTTATTTATTGATGGTTTTAATTGACGTTTATTTATTATTATTGTGTTTTGTATTTGTTTTAACATATGTCGTTCGATGCCCCAAGCTACCAGTAGACAGGAGGGGGGCCATAAATCTTGATAATAAAAAAGAAATATTATATAATAATCATAACTTATTAAAATCAATAGTAATATTTTTTTTAAATCCTCAACACTGCATCCAGCCCTTCCCTACACCCCCCACTCAATCCCATCCAACCCTATCCCTGCCTGCCAAATGTCTGGCCAAACAGAAAGATCTTACATTGTTTTTGGAAGATGAACAGGCTTGGGCTTAGGCAGACCCCTGGGGGAGGGGGGGGGAGTTCCATAATCATGGGGCAGCCACTGAGAAGGTCTCCTTGCGTGTAGGGTTGCCACCTTAGGTATATTTTTCCAGGCCACTTATGAAAAATACATATTTCCACCTGTGTATATTTTTCCAGGTCACTTATGAAAAATACATGTTGCAGGGCATTACCAATGCAGACCCTGCAACATCTATTTTTCATAAGTGACCTGGAAAAATATGCCTAAGGTGGCAACCCTACCTGCGTGCCATAGCTGTAAAGACAGCTCAGAGAGCTGGCACCTGAAAGAGGGTGTCCCCGGCTGACCTCAGGGGCTGCGAGGGGACATGAGGCAGGAGGTGTCTTTCAGATACCTAGGGCCCAAACCATTTAGGATTTTCAGAAAGACATTAGAGTTATGCCTTAGTCAGGCACGTAGCAAGTCTGGGGAGGGCCCAGGCTGGGGCTGGGGAGGGTATGGGCTCAGTTACCCCCCAAGGCTGACTCAGAAGTAAAATAGAATGCAGACGCACACCCACCCTGCACAGCGGCGTACCTCCCACCCCACAGTGGCGCACACACAGAGAGATGCCCCTACATGTACACACACACACACACAAACAGACTTATGTTTAATGCTGCCAGCCAGGGTAATCTGGCTGATCCAGCTCTAACTTGGCCATCCCACTGCAGTGCTGCCAGGCTAGGCCCTCCCTGCCACGGCTGCTCGCTGCTGAGTGCCTGAGCCTGTGCAAATCATTCCCACCAGGAAGTAACTTCTGACGGCTTCCTGGTGTGCAGCAGCAGCGGCTGTGCAACGGAGCAGCCTGCAGGAGCGGTTTGTTGATCACACTGAGTCTGGGGAGCTGCTTATGGCAGCTCAGGCTTTTTTACCGGCCTTCATATTGCTGGTAAAAGCCCTCCACCGGCCTCGGGGTGGAAATGCCAACTCTGTTGGTGAAAAACCAGCCAGGTGGCAACCCTAAGGCCTGCCTGTGTCTCCCTCACAGCCCCAGGAGTCGGTCCTCCCCCTGGGCAGCCCCCAGACTCACCCTTGTGGCTGGCACCAGGTGGGATGGAGGGTGCTGCCCGGACCCAAATTCATCTGGCCTCAGATAGTGGCTGGCAGGATAGTGGGGGTGCTGCTGGGGCCCGGCTCACCCGGCCTTTGAATGGTGGGGTGGGGGTGCTGCCCAGGGCAGGCCAGGGGGGAGGGAGGGGACCTGTACCTGACCTAATGTTAACTTGTTGAGTGTGGGGGAGGGGGGGCTGCTAAACAGCCCCTACCTTGTTTCTTCTGGTGAAGCTGTCTGAGTTTCCGTGACTGTCCCCACTCACTTTGCCTCCTCTCGCTGCCTCCCGAGTCCCGGCTCAGGTTCCTCCAACAACTCTGAGTCAAAGCAAGCCACCAGCACTGCCAAACCTTAGCTGAGGCCCTGGGAGGCAGACAGGAGAGAGGAGCTGGCCCAGGCAGGAGACAGACTCGGCACTTGTGCTAGCAGTGAGGGAGAGGGAGGTGTGCCACATCTATCACCGTTCAGCTGCCACCTACACTGAGTGTGCCTGTGCCCAGTGCACCGTGCACCCACTCCAAAGCCCAACCCCGGTGGTGAGCAGCCTTTAACGGGTCTTCCAGCTCTGGACCCCAGCAGGCCCCATAAGTCCCTGGGCCCAGGCGCAACCGTGCCCCCTCCTGCATGCCCCAATAGCTATGCCAGTGGTTGGCATTGTGAGCAAATATAATACAATATAATATAATATATAATTACATTTGAATCTCATTTTAAAAGGTAGCGCCTCACCCACAGTGAGTCTCATCAGGATCGGGGCCCAAGGAGCAGCCTCAATCAGGATGTAGCTCATGAAAATCTCTTTATTTGACAGACCTCCACCACATCTCTCTCTCTCTCTGGGTCAAGCAGCCCCTGTCTACTTGGTAATGCACACAACGGGCTCCCAGCCTTGCAACTCAGTCCAGGCAACTCCTCATTGCTTCTCACAAAGCCCCCTTGGCTTACCAAGTGGCCCAGCTGTTCTCAGCAGTCTCGCTAATCTCAAGGGCTCCATCCAGGCAACACCTTCTGGACTCTGCAAGCCCTTGGCCCAGACAACTCCTCTGAACTTGCTTGGAGGTCGAGTTCCTCCCTAAGCTCCTACCTCTCGCTCCAGTCTACTTAGCCAGACTCCAAACCCCTTGTGACTTGGCTCTGAGCAGAGCTCTCCCCTTAGCTCTGTCTCCCTCACACTGAGCTGCCCTGCTGTTCTCCCAGAACTGCCTCTCTCAGGGCTGGCTTGAGCCATGCCCTTCTGCAGGTGCCTGTCCAATGAGGTGCAGTCCTCCCGCTGCTCTAGCACCTGAAGGTCTGATTGCACAGTTCCCTGTGCTGGCGCAAGCTGTCTTAAAGGGCTCCCAGACCTCTGTGGCTCTACTCTGCCACAATAATACAAAAACAAAGGATTCTGGTATGCTTACAGCTAGACGACGACTTACTAAAATTCCTAGGTGCAAACTTCCATCCATTATAATCAATGGATTATAATCGACATCCCATTGATGTTGAAAGACTGTGCGCCCACTGTCTGTAGGAACACTTTTCCAAGGGAGTAAACTACAGCTTGTGTAGTTCATAACCACATATCGCCCCAAAGAGACCTTTAGGGTGGCAACCATAAACTGTTCATGTAATTCAGGGCCTCTCCCTGCGGGGTAGAGAAAATGTACAAATTAAGATCCAGGCAGACTGTGAGGAACTACAGAGGACTCTTGTATGCCTAGGCGAATGAGCAATAAAATGGCAATTGAAATGCAAGGTGATACACATAGGGAAAATATTAACAATCCTCTATATATACACAATGCAAGGTTCAAATCTGGGTGTAACCACTCAAGAGAAGTATCTTGGAATAATTGTGGATGGTTCCTTGAAGACATTAGCTGGCTGTGTGGCAGCAGTCAAGAAAGCAAACAACGGACATTATTGTGAAAGGAATATAAAATAAAGGATGTGCCTGAAGTTATGAATGCCCCGTCTGGTCCGGTTTTGTGGGATCAATTTCAGCAGGTATCATTTGGAGTCAAGTTGCTGGGGACTGCGAGGGCCATGACTTATGAACTTGATCCTTGCCCATCCTGCCTGGCGAAAGCCAACTGGGAGACATTGGGGCCATTGCTGGTGGGAGTTGTCAATGTTTCCTTTATGGAGTGCCGGGTCGTGGGGTGGTACAGCCCTTGCTCAAAAAGCCATCTCTTGACATTGATGTCCTGACCAGCTATTGGCCAGTCTCTAACCTTCCCTTTTTAGGGAAGGTTACTGAATGGGCAGTGGCCCAGCAGTTCCAGGGGCATCTGGACTGCATCGGTTTCCTTGATCCCTTGTCTGGCTTTTGTCCGGGGTATGGCACTAAGACTGCACTTTTATTATTTATTATTTATTATTATTATTAATTATTATTATTAGAAAGCATTTATATAGCACCAGCAATGTACCTGGCGATTTACAAAGTAATGGAATAGACACGGTCCCTGCCCTAGGGCTTACAATCTGAGATACAGGGGGGGAGGACAGAGGGAGAGACAAGGATTGTAACGTTCACAAATATGCGAGGTCCCAGGTGCACGTGCTTGGCTTGGTTACACTGAGAATGATGGCTGGCTGGTCCCTGCGGTGAGGATATGAGTACACAGAGCTCAGGTAACAGATTATACTGCATGGTAGGTATCAGCAGGAGTTAGGTGTGGGGAGGGCGGAGTGGAAGAGGTGGGTCTTGAGGAGGGATTGAAGGTACAAAGGGAGGGGGCAAGGTGGATGTGGGCAGGGAGGGAGTTCCAGGCGGACGGGGGGTGGGAGGGAGGAGCTAGGGCACGTGTGGCCTTGGTTGACGACAGATCAACCAAGAGAGAGTTGGACCGGAGAGTTGGACCGGAGACAGTCCTGTCTTCTGATTTTGTGCAGTGTTTGACACAGTTGACCATGAGATGTTGATGACCCGCCTGTGGGACCATGCTGGGGTGGGTGGGACTGTCTTTGAGTGGTTCTGCTTGTTCCAGGCCAGAAGATCTCAGCATGTGATGCTGAGTGATTGTACATCTTCTCCCCCGGCCCTAACGTGTGGAGTCCCACAGGGATCCATTTTGTCCCCTCTCCTGTATAGGGTTTTAAAGGGAATAACCAACACCTTGAAGCTAACCTGCAGGACTATAGGCAGCCAGTGCAGAGATCGGGGCACGTTGCATATCAACGTGTATATGCAGCCGCTGGGCAGTTGGGTGTCATCAGCATATTAATGACACTGAACTTCAAATCCTCTCATGATCTCACCCTGCAGTTTGTATTTATTTTTGCTTGGTTTTTTTGTGTATATGCCAAGACCTATGGTCAAGCATTTTGAATAAATATTGATACTGATAGCTGGATTAGGTAATCAAAATACTGAAATGACTGAAAAACTGAACAAAACTCCCCCAAACAAATGAAAACCTGAATCCTGCCCCCCCAAAACAGATATGTGAATACCTGTTTTGGTTGTGGGTGATATTTGGAGGGTTACCCGAAAATGCGACTAATACCTAATTAAATACCTGTATTTGCTCTACTGTGTGTGTGTCTGTTTTTGCAAGTGTGAGGACTTGAAGAAAACCAGAATTTATATCATTGCAACATTGCCAAATCTCTCAATTTTATGTGAGCCTCGCAGTGTTTGTTCTTTTTATTAAAGTCTGGGCCGCTGGCCTGCTGTGACTAGGTGAGGATTTTTTAAAAGGATGTTTCTAACCCTCTCAGTTGTGCAGAAAAAGCTGGAAAATGTGAACCCTTAAAGGCTCAAAACCTCAAAACCAAAAGGCAAATAAAAACAGCTCCATTTTAAAAATATTGTGATATTTTAAACCAATTCTCATGTTTGTACTGTGGCACGTAGGAATATCAAACCTTTCTGCCTCTTCTGCATTGTTTACAGGTGCCAAGAGGGACTTATCTGAGGCCCCATGAGCTCGGAGGTAGCAGACCGTTTAGCACACGGCAAGAAGGTTGCCCTCTGGTTCCACTCCTGTTTGATGGGACTTGCTGCCTCTTGGCTCTGATTGTGCAGTGGCTTGAAGCAGCTGGGAAGAGATAATTAGCATAACAAAGAACCACATTATAGCATTGCACTGTGCATTTCTGAGCTTTCAGATATCTTGAATCTGACATGCATTTAGGTATGTTGCATACATTGGAATTCCAGGTACAACTAGACAAATTTACACACACACACACACACACACACCCTTTCCTGAAAGTTAAAGCAAATTGAACTGTGACAGAATGTACCAGCCAGCTGGTGCTGTGTTCCATCAAGCCAGAGTGGAGCACTGGAGACTTATGTGGGGGAGGGAAAAGCTTTACAGGGGTTTTCAGCACAGCCAGGTGCCAATGAGACTAGCGAGTCTCGATAGTTTAGAAAATGGGCTCAGCTTTACTCAATGCAGGAAAGGATTTGCTGAGTTTGAGAAGAGTTTCCCTCTATGGCTGTGATCCACAAATCACTTATTCTAGAATAATATTAATGAATTAAATTAATTGTTATATAAATATAATAAAATAATAATAATAACAACACTAACAATGTGCCCGATGCTGAATAATCATGCTTAGAGATATAGGTCTGTGCCTTGAGGGGCTGACAATTTAGGCTGGACAAGGGGAGGGGTGCACAGGGAGAGACAGGGGTGTATGTTCACCGAGGGTTTCAATGGGTCTACTCTGGTGTAAGTGGTTTGTGGATCACAGCCTGTGTTGTCATTGGCTTGGACACCAGGGACCTGTGTTCACTGAAATTTCCCCATTTTGCCACCTATGGGGAAAATGCAGTGAAAACAGGTCCCTGGCCATAACAGGCTATTCAGCTGCACAGAGAGTTTGCTGGCTTATGTTTTTTGGTTGAGTAAGACTCCTGTAAATAAACAAGAATCTCCAGACAGCAGGTTATTTCCCCCCACCCCCTTAACCTGGTTCTCCTGGGACCTTTTCTTCAACTGCTTAGGCCCTGGTTTTGGCATTCCCTACTCTTTTCTTGTGGTTGTGTGTGTCTCCTACTCGAGGTACTCGATGCGTCTCCTGCGGTCCACAGCTGGGATTCTGGACTGAGCCAATTATTAAAGCCTTGTTAGAGAAGGTGCGGCAGTTTCCCATTTCATTTTACGATGAATCCTTTCTAAACATAGGAGAACTTTTTGTTCCCCTTCCCCTCCATGGGTTTTGGCTCCACTCAGCTGAGTGCCTTGTCCCTAAAGCAACAGAGAAAGCTAGGTCAGACCTGGGAGTGCATGGTAATGATGAAAACATAGGTTATTCCCTGTCATGCCTGTCGCCGAAGGAAATTACACATACCAGGACTAAAGAGAAGGAGCAGAAAATGAAGTGAGAGAAGGAGGAAGATCAGTGGTGAGGCTTCGGGAAGTTGATCCTCCCCTGGGTCCAATGGCTGTCAGATAGGTTTGCTGTGCGTAGATGCATCATGCTTTCAGACTGGAGGATTTAAAACCTAAACCTCGTATGAGACTCTTCTCTCCTGCCCTCATATGAAGAGTCCTTGACAAGACAGAAAAGTAAATCCCAGATTAGGAGACTAGCTCTGTCAGCCCCCAAGGAAATATGTATGGCAGCAGGAAGCTATGTAAACCCTGTCACCCAGCTGCATTATTTATTACTATAAAACCTGAATATACTTCACCAAGAGGCTGTGTGTAGGGATAACCTAGTTAGACAGAGCTGCACAGAGGTGCTATTGGAGCAGAGAGTGCAGTACAGCGTACAGCTTAGCTCTGGTTGTGCATTAAATGGGAAGATTGTTGAATCAAATGTAAAAGATAACTGCAAAATGCTCAGCCAAAGGTGGGTCATTTCTTGGGAGAACAAAGACAGGAAGCTCAAGTAAAAGCCTAGGGTTCCTAAGCAAACATTCAAAGGAGACTTGGGAAGTCATTGGGTATGTTTAAATTACGAGGATTATTAAAAACACATCTGTGATAATTATAACAATTTTACTTCCCAGATAAAATCTTTAAGTTTGAGTTAATGAGAAGCTGTCACCTTGAAATTCACACGTTCTTTTACCCATTACTGTTGCACACAACACCTAAAATGAGTATAATTGAAAGAGATTAGATAGGAAAAAAGTCTGCTCTTTAGAAAGGCTTTGTTGACTTTGTACATTTGACAGCAATTTGTATATAGTCATTTTCATTGTTTCCTCCAATACACTCCATCAGTCTACCACTTGCTTGTTTCAGCCAGTCTCTCTCTCTCTCTCACACGCAAAATTAAGAATAGGAAAACGTCATGATTAAAACACAAAAATTGGCAGGGCTGGTGTTATACTTGTGACTACCTGCAAAATGGCCGAGTCCTCAGGGCTAAGTGCACACAGGATTCACACCCAGAACTGGATCCAGACACATGGGGTTTAGTTCAAACACTGCTTGCTTTATTGACAGTCCATGTAAACCACCAGCAGCAGAGCTATAAAGTCCCATACAGTCCTTCTAGCCAGGCAGCCCCTCAAGATAGGCTTGGGGTTCAGCCAGAAACACCTCTTTGGCCTCCAATGTCCAAGGTCTCATCTCAGGTCCTGACTCACAGCACAGCAGGGACAGGTGGCCAAACACCCCCAACCCCAATTGCTGGCTTCACACCACTCTTGTCCTCCAGAAACTCCAGGGAACAGCAATCCAGATCCTCCCGAGCTCCTCTGGCTGTCAAGGTCTCACCGGTCTCCACACTGCACCATGTTGAGCAGCCTTTGCACAGCTAGCTAGCAGCCAACTCCCAGCATGCCTCCCAACAGCCCTGACTCAACAGCCTCCAACAGCAGCCCCCTTACTGAGCTTCCAGCTCTGACTTTTGCTGTTTGGGGTGACCTCCACCATGACCTTGACCAGCTGCCCTCATTAGTGGCCAATGGCCATCTTGGTTCTGGGCTGAGCACCAGCTTGCCTCCCTTAAAGGGCCAGCAGCTCCACAGCATGCTGCCCCGCTACACTGTCTAAAACTTATTTTTTTAAGAAAGTTGATTTTCAGTTGTCTGGGCAAATTTTCCTCAGAACCTTTCACTCAGTATTGCAATGGTGTAAAACTTTTGGACAACAGTGAAAGTAGTGAGCAAACAGATATTAGGAAACCAGGAAGTTTATAAGGAGCTGCCTAAGTCAGACCAATGGTCCAGCTAAGCCCAGTATTGTCACAAACTGACACAACAGCAGGGTTTCAAATGTGTCTCTCTGGCAGACACCTCACCCAGGCATGCTACCTGACACCCTCCAGGATCCCTGGCAGAGGCCTCACCCAGACGTGCTACCAGAGATCCTGAATTGGAGATGCCAGAGAGTGAACTTGGGACCTTATACATTGAAAGCATGTGCTCTATCACCTGAGCCATGGCCCATCCTCAAGGTTAAACTTAAAAAGAAACCCAACGTTTGTAAAATATGAAATAGAGTAAAGGTCACCCAAACAACATTCATTCTGTCCTCATGTTGGGAAGAAACAAGATTCAGTCAGTCTTATTTGCCCACAGTAAAAAAATTAAATTAAATTTAAAAAAGAGTAAAAAATGATCTCTTTGGTGAACAAGCAAAGCAGAAGGTCTCACTCTTGCTTGTACTGGGGAAGTGTTATGTCTGACTTGTGCACAGTTGTTTCACCTTCTCCCCTGAAATGTGCAGTCCTATCTACACTTATGGTGCAATCCACTACCTGTTGAAATCAATGGCAAAACACATTGTCTTTAACGGTGGGGGATTGCCCTGCCCTAATTACACTTGTTCAGCACCACCTGTTGCTTGACACCTGCAGTGAGCAACTCACCGTGTTTCTGCTTCTCTCTCTCTCTCTCTCTCTCAAATTTATACCCCACCCTTTCCCAAAGGCTTAGGGCAGCATACAGTAATAAAAACAAACAAAACACAATAAAAATACAGTAAAATCCCTTTAAAAAATCCCCACCCTCACCCCAGAAACCCACCCACCAGCCCCAACCCCCACCTGCAAAATGCTTTGCCAAAAAGAAAAGGTTTTCACCCCTCCAGAATATGCTCAGGATCAGGCTCTGAGCACATTTCCACGTACATTAAATCAGCACTTTTTTCTTTCCCCCGCATATTAGAACAATGTGGGAAAGACTCCATGCCTTTATTTTGCAGTTCTTACATTTGTTTTTCAAGCACATTGAGGGGCAGCCAAAAGCTATCTTTACAAGCGCGCATTTGAACTGACCTGCATAAATCCTCTTGTCAGACTGTCGGTACACAGCACCTCGCTTCCCCTGGCTCTTGGCTCAGTTCCTCTCCCCTCTCAGGGAGCCGGGGAAACGGGGCACTGTGTAGTGAAAATGCTGCTTCCTAGTTGCAGTCAATTTCAAAATGCGCTTAAATAAACCAAATGTGAATAGTGCATGGATTTATTTAAGTGCATTTAGAAATTGACTGCATTTAGGAAAAGCAGCATTTTAACGTATGTGGGAATGTGCTCTCTGATGGAGCTCGGGGGGAAGGGAGTTCTACAATACCGGGGTGGCAACTGAAAATGCCTCTCCATGGGCCCTGGTCATACAGATAACAGTCTGACATATCGTACCTGCAAAAGAGAGCACTCCCGGCTGACAGCAGGGGTTGCAGTGGAGCATGGAAGGAAAGGCGGACTTTCAGATATGTGGCCTTGGGTCAAAACCAGCACCTTGAATTGTGCCCGGAAAGCTATTGGTTAAGTGCAGACTCCAGAGCACCGGTGTAACGTGTTCACAGTGACCCACTCCCAAAATGAGCTGGGCCACCATGTTCTGCACCAGCTGCAGCTTCTGAACAGTCATCAAGGGCAGCCCCCCATGGCATGCACTGTAGTAATCTAGCCTTGAGGTGATGTAACCATGGATGATGGTGGCCAGATATGAATCACAAAGGAAGTGCTGCAGCCTCCTCACCAGATGGAGTTGGTGAAAAGTGCTCCTTGCCACCGCTGCAACCTGACAGGCACAGCATGACAGCCAAATGCACTCTAAGGCAGCAAATTTGAGTAACTAGAGGGGCCAGACCCCCTCAATGACAGGGGTCCCAATCCCCTCCAAATCACAGGGTCAGCTAACCATCAACACTTCAGTCTTGTCTGGAATCAGTTTCAACCAGCTCAAGCTCATCCGGTCCCCAAAAGCAGCCAGGCATTGAGAAGTGGACTGAAACTCAATCTCGATATTCTCATTGAGAATTGGGCTCTCAGCAAGATTTTCCCAATCAAGAATGAGTCGAGAATTGGCCATTCTTGAGAAAAGAATAAAACCACTATGAATGTGCAAAATGGCCACCATGGCCATTCTGTGCATCCGCATCCCTTTTCCAAAATGGCTCTGGCAGCATTGGCACCATTTTTGAAAATGTCAGTGTAGTAGCATGGGCCTTGTCTGGATAAGTCTTTTCAGAATCTGGTCCCACTAACTCAGGCCCACATGGGAATTAGCTGTTTCAGAGTTCTTTATTTCACAAATCAGTCCTTTATATCCGGTTCTGAGTCTTCGCTCTTTACACTCATTATATACAGCCAGTCATCAGCTCCTGGGTGGCTACTCACATAGTTCCTTTAACCAGTCAACAGCTTCTGGCTTTTCCAGGTCTCTCAGCCAGGCTTCCCTGTCATGTATTTCCTATTATAAGCGTATATTTTTGGCCATCTGTGTTCCTAATGTATTAATTTTGAGTTTTTATATGTTAACTTTCTGTTTCAATGTATTGGATTTGTGTTTTGAAGTATTGATTTCTAAAATCAACTTCTGTGATTAGCTTGGTTCAAGCTGAAGTCTCCAGCTACATTCCAATGAGCTTTTTTTCTAAACTTCCCAAATGAACTTTCACCGTATTCAAGGAAACAGTCAAATGGCCAGGAGTTAGAAGGCCATAAAGAGGCCCTCTGCCCAAGCCAGCCTAGGTGTCTGGAATCTTATCTCTAAGTGTCTAAATGACAAATGGTACTATTCATAGAATATCTCCAGACTGAGAGGAGTATTTTTGTTAGTTCTTTATAGCTAACATATCTATTTAATTAATGATTGAAATAACCTTAGGATCTGGTTATTCTCTCTGTAATCTGACAATTTGATAGAAATATGAGGTTTCTATCTAAAAACCTTGAAGGAAGTCTAACACTGTTTGGTTTCTTTAAGATAGCCAATTAGAATCCAGTGTATCTCCTTACTGACTGACGTAAAGCAATGTCAGCATGACACTGCTCAGGAATGTGAGCCTCCTAACAGGCAAACTGTTTAAGAAGGGAGACACAACCTAACTTTCTTCAGACTGAAATTCCACATGTTTGGATTTCTTTCTCACCAACAACATCATTTTGGCAGAGAAAGGGAAGATCTGGGAAGAATGTAACATATGATTCTTGATATCTTTGAGCCAATGAATTGTGCATATGTTAAGCTTTTAGAAGCTTTTTCTTAAAATAGAAATGTTTTAAGATCATGTAACTTTGATTAGCTATCAATACCATTCTATGTAAGCTACTGATATT
>QEPC01000373.1:2553635-2575953 GCA_003113815.1 Sphenodon punctatus
GGTCGTTTTCCAACCCCCGGGCGTGGTTGCGCTGTTCGCCCCCCCTGGTGGTTCGCTGTGGTGAACCGGCCGGCCGTAACGTCTGAAAGTACCCAGTGTCACCAGCGGGTGGGGGAACTCCACACTCAGAGGGTGGTCACACACACTAGGGACTTACATGAGTGGGGGTTAAATGCCCGGCAGGAGAGAAGGTTGGTCTTAATGATCTCTGCGAGATCAGGCCTCTATCATCACAGGGTGCAGAGCAATACTGGGAGTCCAGAGAACTTGCCCCACACTGTCACTTGTTCCAAATGCACCAAGCAGGGGGTACGTGTCACTAGTGGGGACATGTGCAGTGTAGGCAAGAGCCCAGCACACAGGGGTAGGCGAGAAGGGGTTTGCACACATGGGGGAAGTGGGAAGGAAGCCCAGGCGGGGACAGGGGGCACTCATGACACGCACGCACCGTTCACTCTCTCAGGCTCAATGGGGGGGACACGAAGGGGCTGCCAGGCACACAGGGCTCACTAGATCACACACATGCACACACACACACGCACACTCTCACACTCCTACAGATTATCACAGAGACAAAGGAAGACACCAAAATCCAATACTTAGCTCAGCAAGGAGGGCCGGTTTCTCTCCGATTACCAGCGTGAGGTTCAACCCTGCACTGGCATTTATACTGAAGGCCCCGCCCCGTACGTGCTCACAGGCACTCTGAGCAGGGGCGGGGCTATCCTCGCATTGTGTGGGGGTGAAGGAGGGGCCACTGCTGACTGCAGAGTGGGGCCAGTTGTCATGAAAAATGGTGCCCGTGCCACGGGACGTTGGACCGCCGCTGACGGTGTACCGCCACGTCGGCCCCCGCTGGGGTGCCGCCGGGAAGGGCCATGAAGGGCCCGGAGCCGCCGCCAGTAAGCGGGGCTTACAAACAGGATGTTACAAGACTGGGTGCCTGGGCATCTAAATGGCAAATGAGATTTAATGTGGACAAGTGCAAAGTGATGCACGTAGGGAAAAATAATCCAAATTATGAGTACACAATGCTGGGTACTAAGCTATGAGTTACCACTCAGGACAAGGATCTGGGGGTGGTTGTGGACAATACAATGAAATCCACAGTGCAGTGCATGGCAGCAGTCAAAAAAGCAAATAGAATGTTAGGAATTATTCGGAAGGGGATAGAGAATAAAACGGAGGATGTCATAATGTCTCTATACAAATCAATGGTGCCACCGCACCTCGAATATTGTGTGCAGTTCTGGTCGCCCCATCTCCAAAAAGGTGATGAGGTGTTGGTGACTCGCCTGAGGGACTGTGCCGGGATTGGTGGGACGGTCTTGGACTGGTTTCGTTCATTCCTGGCTGGGAGAACTCACTGGGTGGTCTTGGAGGAGTGTACGTCTTCCCCCCGGGACCTCACGTGTGGAGTCCCGCAGGGTGCCATTCTGTCTCCCTTCTTGTTTAACATCTATATGCAGCCGTTAGGGGAGATCGTGCAAGGATTTCAGGGCATGCAGTGTCATCAGTATGCTGGCACTCAGCTCTACCTCTCTTTTTCCATCGACCCAGGCCATGCAGTCTCTTTACTTTCCCAGTGCCTGTCAGCTGTGGGGGCTTATAGTGAAAAGATTGCGAGAAGACCTTTGTGCACCAGCTGAGACAGATAGTGGACACATATATCTTAATTCAGCCTGCATATGCTGTAGAATTAATTTTGATTGACAGATATGTAAAAACATATATGTAATGTAAAGTTGAGAACTGAAAACGCATTTTATGCAATGGATGTATTTTATGTAAGCCTCTTTGGCCACATTCCTGTATTTCATGGTAACTGTTGTCTAGAAAGTCAAGGCCAGTTAGAGATGTTGTGGGAAGCTCCCTTATCAGGGCTCAGAGAAAGACTAATTGGAAGCTAAGAATGCTCAGGCAGGCAGCTGCACTAGTTAGAACACATGCGCAGTGATTGCATAAGTTTTATGAAGTTGGAATACTATAAAACACAGCAGCTGAGGAACCATCTTGGAACTTTGTTGCTGGCTACTTTGCAGACGTGTGGAGGGGCGCAGCAGAACCTGGGGCCCACTTGGGGATCATCCCGCAGCCGGTGTAGGAGTTGCCCGGTGTGCATATTGGGATGTATGAGAAGTCTTTTTTACTTTCTGTATTCATTGGGGTTATTGTTTTTATCTTTATGCTTTATTATATTTAATAAAACAGCTTTTTGGCACCCATTGTTGGAGCTATCACTGAAACTGATCTAAACGAAAAATACTTGCGAGACAGGGCTTGGATGAGGTTGAGCCATCTGCAGCTGAATCCTGACAAGACGGAGGTGATGTTGGTGGGTGAGGGCCTGGGGGGCCTGGGAGTGGTTCAATCTCCTCTTGGGGGGGTTGCCCTCCCATGGTCTCACAGGTACGGAGTCTGGGTGTGCTCCTCGATTCATGGTTCAGTCTGGAATCTCAGGTTGTGGCCATGGCAGGGAGTGTGTTTCGGCAGTTACATCTTGTCAATGGAGGAGTCTCGGAGCTTACGCCACAAAATGTCTCTATCTACGGAATCGAATGCAGCCTTCAAATCCAAGAAGGTCACATAAAAAGAGCCATTGAGGGCTCTATATTTGGATATCAGATGGTATAAAACATAACACTGGTCTATAGTAGACCGGCCCTTCTGGAAGGCGGCTTGCTCCCAGGCTAAAATATCAGCCTCGCGCATCCAGCCCAAGAGCCTGCCCAAGAGAAATTTTGCATAACCACGCATAGTAAACTAATGGGTCTGTAATTAGCTGGGATAGATCTAAGGCCCTTCTTGAATATTGGGATGACCAACGCCTTGGCCCAGACTGTGGGAACTCTGCCCGAGTTATTGATGGCGGTAAACAAGGCTGTAGAAGGGGAATCCACCAATCTTTACAGGATTTAATAAACTCAATACGAATAGAGTCTAGGCCAGGTGCCTTGTGGCTTTTAAAGGAGTCGACCAGTTCCTCAACCTCGAGCTCTGACACAGGAGGCCAAACAGAAAGCTCCTTTAACTCTGGGAATGGTTCGTCCCAGGACTGGGTGCCATCGCCACTGAACAGATTTCCAAAGTATTCCGTCCAAGTATGAAGGGGGACTGGGAAAGGAGAGACCCTCAGTTCTCTGCTTGTGGAGCCCTTGACTAGCTGCCAAAATTTCCTTGCATTGTTTTGCTCGTCAGCCCGCAACAACCCAGTCCATCTAGCCTCTAGAGGTTCCCTCTTTTTGCTCTTAATCAATTTCTTATACTCTGATTTCATGACCGTATACTCGTTTGGCAATTTCCTCAGGGATCCCTTCCAGTACGCTAAATAGAGAGCTTGCAGTTGAGCGCAAATAGATTTGTACTCTTTGTCAAACCAAATTTTCCCGTTGTTTGCACAGGGATGTCTCTGAGGCCTAGCAAACCCCTTGATATGACGGGAAAGTTCGAAACCCAACTGCTGAAATAAATCCACTACTGACTCATTCCCATCTGAACACAGCAGCTGGGCCCTCAAATGGGAAATATCAGGACAAGAAGTAACCTCAATTAAAGAGTTGGCCAAGTCATGATTCCAAGGGGGAGTTCTATAGAGCCCAAGAGGAATTTCCTCCCTGCCCGGTAACCCATCTGGCTCAGGGACTGGACCAGCCATATTCCCCCTCCAGGTCTCCAAATCCTGACCCGTTAAGAAAGATGAGATTATTACTAACCGCCAGCGTGGCCAGCCTAACCCCGACAGAGTTAATATGCTCATCTTTAGATTTCCTGGAATTTAGGGAGAACGGGAGAACCTCTGGGGACATGTCACAATAGGGTTCCATAGCCTGGTTGTCCGGCCCCAGTCTGGCATTGAAGTCTCCTGCAACCAAAATTAGCCCCTCCGGGTACTCAGCACACAACTCCTTTATTAGATTATCCACTCCTGCCCACATGTCACTGCTGAAAGATCCTGCATTGCAAGGGGGGATATAGACCGTGAGGATAATAATTAACAAGGTTCCCAGCTTAACCACGAAGCCCAAAGTCTGGGGAGGAGCAGAGACTACCTTGAAGAATGTGAAGGGTAGGGATAGGGCAACCAAACATCCCAGGCCTTTTCAGGGCTGGCCTCTGGCATGTAAGTTAATAGCTGGCAATACCAGGAGCCTGTATCCATCTAATTCAATAGGCCCCTTGGCCCACGTCTCCTGGAGGAGAATAATATGGAATTTTCTTAAGTAGTTGAGAAAATCCGCCTCCTCCTTATGTCTCTCCCAGCCGGCTATATTCCAAGAACACAGTCGGATAGGATTGAGAGGGGCAGATAGTCATGGCACTGTGTCAGGGGTAGATTCATGACCAAGGGCAGGGTAATCCATTGACAAAAGGCTGGCTAGCCTTATCCGCTCCCTCCACACTGACTCCTCCCTGATGGTCAGGGCTGATGCAATTGGTCATACTACCCCCCCCCCCCATCAATGTGTATAAGGGGGTCAGACAGGGCTGTGTTCTCGCTCCCCTGCTTTTTAACTTCTATATTAATTACGTGTTTCCTCTGTTGGCCGACCCTAAGCTCTTCCCTCCCAGACTCTCAACTAGGGCAGTGGGTGTCTTGCCTATGCGGGTGATGTTGCTTTGCTCTCCCAAACCAGGATAGGGCTCAGCAGGCAATTGAACACCTTTGCCACTTTCTGCTCCATTAATAAGCTAGCTATTAACTATGGGAAATCGACGGTCATGGTTTTCTATAATAAACATCAAACTCACCACTGGTATGTAGAAGGGCATCCGATAGAACAGGTTTCGTCTTTTCGTTACCTGGGCCTTTTATTCCATAAAACTGGTAAATGGAGGGAGCATGTCTCCAGAGCATTAACCGCTACTAAGGGCCCCTCTCACGCCATTCTTAACCTGTTTAGGCACCAAGGCCAGAGGGCTATAGAGCTGGTAGTCCAGGTGTTTAACACCAAGGTGAAATCACAATTGTTGTATGGGGCTGAACTCTGGGCCCCCGATTTGGCCCATAGGGTTAATTCTATTCAATCCAAATTCTTGATGACCCTCTTGGGTGACCCCAGAAGTGTCCCGCATGTGGTTGCCAGGACTGAGTTGGACCCAAAATCCTGGCAACTATCTGCCATGGAGTTGGCCACCAAGTTCTGGTTTTCTTAACCGATGTTCACCGTTATTGAGGGAGGTGGAGGAAGATGCCTTTGTTAATCCCTGGGCTGCAGGCATGGATGTGTTCATGTCACAAATTGGGGTGTCAAGGAGCTATCTCTCCCATAAACTCCCCAACACTGTGGTAAAAGAGGTTCTACTCAGAATAAGTGACATTGAGCGGCAAACCGACCTGAGTAGAATCGGTGCCTCGCCATATCTGGTAATGTACCTCTCTTGGGTACCCAGCCTGGGTTAGATGGCCAAATATTTGTCAGCCCCCATTTCCACCAGGGCTAAGCACCTTATCTTTCGTGCACATGCCAATGCCTTCCCGTCGCAGGTCTTAGAGGGGCACGTCCAAGGGATTCCTTTTTCCGAGCACTTGTGCCCATTCGATAACCTCACAGCTGACTCAATAGGGCATATCATTCTTTCTTGTCATCTATATGACTGCCCCAGAACTGAATTTTTGGAGCCCTTGTTGAAGCCTTTTCCTGGCAGATCTGAGCCAACCCTTTTGGGTTATTTATTAGGCAGTTCTGAGGGGCAGGTGATCTCTCACATTGCCTCCTTTCTTTTGCAAGCATTTCATAGACGTAAGAACTTCCTGGAGTTTAAGCATTGCCAATGTTAAATGTATCCCCCACTTACTCTACTGTCTGGGTTACTGTGTTATTACAGGCCAGGGTACTCTGCCTTTTGGGGGGTGGGGGGGAGGAATGGGCCGTTTTGGATAAGTTTATTTTTTAATTTACGGATCCTTCTTTTGTTTTAGTTGCCTGTCAGTTTTATTTTAATTTTATTACGTTTATTTACAGGATGTCCTTGTATTGTTCTTGGATGTCCTGTGATTTTTGTTACATGTATAATGTTTTGCTATGGTCAATGACCATGCAATAAATTCTACTACTACATCTTGTCCGGCGGCTTCGGCCGTATCTCTCAGACTCTGACCTCGCCATTGTCATCCATGCCTTCATCACCTCAAGGCTGGATTACTGCAATGCGCTCTATGTGGGCCTGCCCGAGAAGCTTGTCCGGAGGCTGCAGCTGGTGCAGAATGCTGCGGCCCGTCTCCTTACTGGGGCGGGCCGCAGGGAGCACATGACACCTGTGCTCTGGGCTCTGCACTGGCTGCCTATAAAGCACTGGGCTAGGTTCAAGGTGCTGGTTTTGACCTTCAAAGCCCTTCACAGCCTGGGCCCTGCCTATTTGCAGGATCACCTCACTCCCCATGTGCCCGTCCGACCCCTGAGATCATCCACAGGGGGCTTTTTGGAGGTTCCCTGGGTGAGATGGGTGGCCACTGATGTGAGATCTTTTTCAGTGGCTGCCCCTGTGCTGTGGAATTCACTCCCGGAGGAGGCTCAGCTGGCCCCCACCCTCCTGTCATTTCAATGTTTGTGTAAGACCTGGCTGTTCCGCCAGGCTTTTGGCGAGGGTGGGGGGATAGGGTGGGAGGGTAGGGTTTGGGAGGGAGGGTGAGTTTTATTATTTGTTTTAAAATTTGTTTTGTTTTTAAATGTTTTATTGTTAATTTCTTTTGGGTTGTTCGCCACCCCGAGCTGCCTTTGGGCAGGAGGGGCGGGATATAAGTTTTAAATAAATAAATAAATAAATAAATAAAAATAATTTTAAAAAAACATAGCTGAACTAGAAAAGGTACAGAGAAGGGCAACAAAAATGATCAAGGGCATAGAAGGGCTCCCGTATGAGGAGAGGCTTGGTAGGTTGAGGCTCTTCAGTTTGGAGAAGAGACGACTGAGAGGAGATAGGATAGAGGTCTATAAAATCATGAGTGGTGTGGAACTAATAAACAAGGAGCAGTTACTTACCCTCTCAGCTAGTACTAAAACTAGGGGACACTCCATGAAACTCATGGGTGGCAAGTTTAAAACAAATAAAAGAAAATATTTTTTCACTCAGCATATAATTGGGTTGTGGAATCTATTGCCAGAGGCTGTGGTAAGGGCCAGTACTATAGCTGAGTTTAAAAGAGGTTTGGACAAGTTTCTGGAAGATAGGTCCATTAGCCACTATTAGTCAGACAGGATCAGGGAACATGACGGGAGCTGGGGGAAAACAACAGTGAATGGATCCCCATTGTGACCTATTGGTGCTTCTTCCAAGCCACCGTGATTGGCCACTGTTGGAGACAGGATGCTGGACTAGATGGACCATTGGTCTGACCCAGTATGGCACTTCTTATGTTTTTATGTTCCTGTAGCACCAGCAGCCCATTCGCTCCTGTTACTGGCTGGTGCTAGTGGCATCTCTTAAAGGACCATTAGCCCACAGCATCTCTGCCCTGTTACAGGCAGCCATTTTGCACATGCACAATGGCCATTTTCATATGCGAAGACCAGCTGCCCTTTTCCAAAATGGTGGTGATGCTGCCAGCACCATTTTGGAAAAGGGCTGTGCATGCGCAGAATGACCCCAGTGGCCATTTTGCACATGCTCAGTTCTCATTGGGGCGGAGGTGGGAGTTATGAGCTATCTTGTGAGATTTTGTACTTGGGTTGAGCTCTCAGCAAAATCTTGATCCCTGGCACACACATTCTTGTGAGGGAAAAAAAGATTATAGTTTCAGCCCTAATTAAGTAAGCACCAAGACTGCAGGATCTGGGTCGAATGAAAAAGAGAGGTAGAGTTGGGTGATGGCACTTCACTCCAAACCTCCAAATGATCTCACCCAACAGCTTTAGATACATATTGAACAAAAGGGGAGACAGACTGGAACCCTGAGGAACACCGCAGGGGAGGTCCCGAGGGGATGATGAGTAATCGCTCATCACCACCTACTAGGATTTCCCAACAGGAATGAACAGAACCACTCAAGAACAGTCCCACACACCCCTGACAATTGTCCCATAGTCATGTCAACAACACCTCATGATCAGCTGTATCAAGGGCTACTGAAATATCTAACAACATCAACAGGGCACAGTTCCTGTTGTCAATCTCCAGGCATAGATCATCAACCAAAACTACAGCGCAGTCTCTGTGCTGTATCTTGGATGAAAACCTGACTGAAATGGGTCCAAGAATGCAATAGTATTGAGATGAGCCTGAAGCTTTAAGGGTGTCCAACAACCTACCCTCCTAAAGGGAGATATTGACAACCCCAACCAGCAACAGCCCCAACGTTTCCTGGCTTTCACCAGCCAAGACGAACATGGATCTAATTTATTACTGGTTACCCACATTGGTCAAAATGCATCCTCCACATCAGTGGGTGACACTTATTTATTTATTTATTTATTTATTCAGTCTTTTACCCTATCCTTCCCACAAAGGCTCAGGCCATTTACAAAAATATATTTAAAAAATAAACATAAGAACATATATAAATAAACATACAAAAGCAGTTAAAAATCCCAGACCTCCCTACCGTCCAGCCCACTCCCTAACCCCTCCACCCAATCCCACTGAACCCTATCTCAGCCTGACAAATGCCTGGCCAAACAGCCTTACATCTCTTGCGAAGGATGAGTAGGCTCGGGCTCACGTAGATCTCCAGGGGAAGGGAGTTCCATAATTGTGGAGCAGTCACTGAGAACCCTGCGTACCCTTGTTGTACAAACCTCATAGGCAGTTGGTACTCACAGGAGGGTACCCTTGGCTGACCTCAGAGGCACAATTGAACAGAAGGGAAGAGACTGTCTTTCAGATACGTGGGACCCAAGCCATTTAGGGCTGAATAGGTCAAAAAGTTACCTAGAATTGTGCCTGGAAAGCTATTGGCAGCCAGTGCAGACACCGAGCACCAGTACAATGTGCTCCCAGTGACGCACCCCCGACAAAAGGTAAGCTGACACATTCTGCACCAACTGCAGCTTCCAAACAGTCATCAGGGGGAGCCCCACACAGAGCGCATTTCAGTAGGCTAGCCTCAAGATTACGAAGGCATGGATGACAGTGATCTAATCTAAGTCTGACAAAAAAGGTGGCAGCCTTCTGACCAGACGAAGTTGGTGAAATAAATATGTATATTTGAATTATTCTAATATATTCTAATTATTTATTTATTTGTTTATTTATTGCTTGATACTGCTGGTTGACAATGAGGAGTAAGGAGTAAGTGATGAAGGGGTATTTTTGGTGAAGAGGTAGTGCATGTAAGAGTTTGGACAGTGATTAGTGAAGGGAACCTAGAAGGAATTAGTGTTATTAGTTCAGTTTTTTGTTGTTGTAAATTTGAAGTATTAGGGCAAATAATGGGTGATTTCAGACATTACATTTTCGGCATTCACCACAGTCAACCTCAGTCAAATGCGGGGTGGTGGTGGTGAAAGAGCTGTGCACATCTGTTGGCCGGCATCCAGATGTTCACCAGTCAAACACGGGCCGGGGTGAACCTAACCACACTTCGTGAGGTTGGGGCGGGAGGAAGTCCAGAAGTGTGGTGAATGCTCACCACAGCAGGGGTGAAAGAAACGTAACATCTGAAGGGAAAACCCCGGCCACAGTAGAAAGAAATGACCATGGTCCCTGGTGACAGCACGCAGCGCCGCTGCCAGGCAACCAACAACAAGCGGCATGTGGAGGGAGATTAAAAGGACAGACAGCAGTAGGGGAACGTGGCGGAGTAGTCGATGGAGAGGAGGGTGGAGGAAACTGAGCGGAGGATGGAGTGAGAGGGCAAGGAGGAGGTGCAGCAGCAGCAGCACCAGCAGCAAGAGGGGGAACCCGGCCCAGCGGGGGACACCCAGCAGCACACGGGGCCACCCTGGAAGAAGGTAGGGGGTGCAGCTGGGAGCGGGTGGGTTGGGAACGGGGATAGGAAGGGCTTGGGAGCATGGGAGGGAGGGACCACAGCCACCAGGAGCCTAACCAGCAGCCCCCAATGTACCCCCAAACAGACCAGCAAGGGGGCACGTGCCCCGGAGGAAGCTGAGAATGGAGGGAGCCAGGGACAGGCGACAGTGGCCGCAGAGGAGAAAGAGGCAGTGGAGGGACTGGCACCCAGGGGCCGGTACCACAGGGGGGGTAGTGGGGCTCCAGGAGACTCATGACCTCATAGCTATCTGGGCGACACCCAAAATGCAGGGCGAGCTGGCAGTCAATGCCCGGAACGAGCAGGTGTTCGCCCAGATAGCCACGGAGATGGAGGAGGCTGGATCCAACCAAATGCCCACACAGTGCTGGACTAAAATAAAGGAGCTAAAAATGGGGTATAAGGACATAACCGACAACAACTGGTGCTCTGGGCAGGCTACACGTGCCTCCCCCTACCTGGATGCACTGAGCCTGGTGCTGCACCGCAACGGCTCCATAGTGGCCCAACGCCCGAGAGGAGCGACCTGTGAATGAGCACCCCCCCCCCTTGCAGTCAGAGATCCCCAAGCAAGCCCCGGCACAGGGCACAGTCAGCACGGAGGAGTTGCCAGGGACCTCGGGCACATGCACCCGACCACCCCCCAGCCTGATCTCCATGAGGTCAAACACGTCCCGATGGACTCCGAGGAGGTGGAGGGGGAGGAAGAGACCGTAACCCTGCACCTCATGGGCTGCCGACCTGGAGACCAGGCAGACTCCAGCCCCAGCGACCAACCGGCCTCTTAGGGAATGGACACCAAGAGAGCAGGTAAGGGCAAGGCAGGGCACACGCACAGACCCCAAGTGGAGGGGGGGCCAAGGCGGTGGAATGGGGTGGCAGCCATCCCTTCCCCACAGCCCCAAAGGCAGGGATGGGGCACGGTGGAGGGAGCAGGACAGGGGCCGGTGGTGCCCATCCCGGGGGGAAGGAGGGCCCAGAGCATGGAGACACATCCCTCCTCCTGCAGGCCAGGGCCCTGAGTGCCTTCATAATGGCAGCAGCCCCACTGGCTGCCATGCCAGCACCCGGACATGTGCCCCCTCCACCCCCACCGGCAGTACCACAGGCCCTGACAGTGCCGCAACCCCTGCCTCCACAACAGCATCAGGGACCGCAGATCCGGGGACCCATTCCCCCACAGCACAGATGCCAGCAGCCGGGCTGCCAGGCCCTGATACGGCCGCAGGTGGTGCAGGGGGGGAGGGGCCCCCCATGGGCGGTGAACAGAGGGCAGGGGCAGGTCCCCCACCCCTTCCGGTTGACAGCACCTCCTCCTCCACCTTGGACAAGGGGGGGTCGGTAGCCTCAGCCATCCCTGTTGGCAGGGGAAGGGGCCGGCCAAGGGGCACCAGGGGATGGGGGAGGGGCAGGGCATCATAGGGGATGGGGAAGGGAGGGGGTGGCTGGCAACACCGAAGGGGAGTGGTAGGGGGGAAGGGCACGAGGGCACACGGGTGTACCGGGGTATGGGGTGGGACCGGGGAAGCACAATAAATGGTCTTAGACACAACTAAACCTGTCCGAGTGCTTTCTTTCCTACAGGTGCATACGCCCTCCACAGTCTCACAGATGTCCTGCACCAGGAACGCCACAGTTGGGTGCCCCACCCCAAAGTACCGGCTATGGTCCAACATCGGGGGTACCCTGTGCGGCCCCCTGGAGCCACTGGCAGGTGTGTATGTGTGGGACTGTCTGGCCTTGCATGCTGGCAGCTGTGCGCTGCCCAGTCCCTTCACATCCCTCCACAGCGGCCCCTTTGTTCCCATCCTGCCATTTTCTGTCGACCTTGACAGCCCCTGTCTGCCTGTCCAGCCCCCCAGCCCCGCATCCAATGCTTCCCCCACGACTGCTGAGGCTCAGACCCTCCAGGAGCTTTACCATGGCAGCTGCATCTCAGCCTGAGGTCCCGCTCGGAGGCTCCAGGGGCTCTGTCCGAGCCTGGACCGCCTGCGAGAGTATGGCCCTGTGTGATCTGTGGCATTTGCCCATTGTTCAGCATTGCCTGCGCTCTGTGCCCACCCGGCCGCATGCCTATCAGTGCCTGAGCTTTGGTATGCTGCGCTTTGGCTATGTCACAACCGCTGGCAACTGCCATGTGCACTGTGAGGAGCTGGGGCTTGCCCCCTTCCCTGGGGGGTACTTACCAGACACACTGTGGGGCCTTGAGGTGTGGAGTCCTGCTGAGACGGCCTCCGCTTAGTGTGTGTGTGCCTTCCCGGGATACGCAACCTGCCTGTGCGAGGGTGGCCCTGTCATGGCCGTGTCCTACTTCATCAGCGTGCAGGGTGCCCATGGGTATCCGTGCTCCCGCGGGTCTTCCTACTACCTTCTGCTGGAGCTGTCCCACCTGCCCTGGTCCCCTGCGGCCGATTATGGCTTGACCCCCCCCCCCCCGGGCTGGAGCTGGCGGCCCTGTCGGAGGTGTGCAGCCGCTCTGATGTGAAACTCAGGATGAGCTGTGCGGATCCCTTCAAGGCCTTCTACCTGATCTGCTTCCACATGGCCGGGCGTGGCTTCTGCCGGGGACTGTGGCAATGGACCCATTATGTGCACTTGCTGTCGTCACCTCCCCCTCCACCCGATGGGAGCACCTGCAGCTGGGCATAGGGCGGTCCGGGCCCATCTGACATCCGGTTGCCTCCTCAGCACCTTCATTCCGCCTGTGGCCTGGGTGCTCACGCCAACACCTGCTGCCTCTTCGGGATGGCTGGACCCCCTAGGACACGCTGCCGCCCACCTGCCTGTCACCCCCTCGCCTGGGACCTGCTGCCACCATCCCGGAACCCTCCATGTGGCCTCCATGATGGGCTGTTGTGCTGGCTCCCTCCCTCCTGGACTGGGCCCTGGGCCCCCCTGCTGCTGCCCCGTCTCCCACGCCCTGGCCCCATGCGCTTCCACTCTGTATGCCTCTGCGCCTGACCGGTGCAGGTTGTGTCCTCAATAAACAGCTGTTGCACCTCCCTGTGCCTTGTGTTGCCTCCTGTCTCCTTGGGCTGCTGGGTCCCCCTTCCCCGTGGCCACTGGACTCCTGTCCCCTCCCCCTCCTGCTGTGCTGGCCGTGCCAGTCCCTCACCAACCCCCACCTCCTGTGCATCCGACTGGCCATGGGGTTCCCTGTCCCCCCCTGGTGTGTGCCTCCCTCTGACCCCGTGCTCGACTCCCCTTTATTGTGTGGGTGTGCTGCTTCGTTTGTGTGTTTGCGCTTCTCGTTTTGAAGTGTGCGCACCTTCCGTGCGGCCGCTGTTTGCGAGCGCTGCAGCTCCCTCCACCCCCTCCCTTCATGTTTCCCTTCCCTGGGTGGGGCCCTCCACTGTCTGTGGATTTGTTTGCCCTCAGGCGGCCATGTTTGCATCCGCGTAACCCCGGTGCCTTGTGGGACTCCGACCGCGGTTCTCACCACCACACCACGTCTGTTGGGCTCCCCTGGCCCATGTTCTCTCCGGTTGGCCCCGGGCGGTGCTGCTGCCCCTGTCACATCTGTTGGGACCGCGCATCTCACCACGGCCCGCGGTGAAGCCATTCACACCGGGGTGGGATTCACTGTGATGACTTTCACTTCGTCACGTCTGAAATCACCCAATGATTGAATTGTTTTGTTGGTTGTTTAATACTAACATTAGTTTAACATTTGTTATAGTATACAGTTGGTAGGTAGTACAATGCGGATTGAAAACGTGTAATGAAGTTGAGTTTGTAGTGATTGGATAAATTAATCAAGTTTGTGAAGAGGAGGTGATTGAGGAAGGTATTTCAGAAGGCACATTTGTGTATGTTTTTCTTGCCTTTCCTTTAGTTTGTTTGAGTCGTGGTGAAGCTGGGAAGATAGGATGTGACTTGTACTTACTTACTAAGTTTATTTTCTTCAGGTTCTTTCTTTAGGTTGATTTGCGATTGTGGTCGAAAGGTATATTTAACAATTGGTGTAAGCTTTGTTTATAATTTTATTATAATAGATTAGTAATTTTTTTTAAAAGGTTTTATTTTATTTTATTTTATTTCACAGTATAATTAAGCACAGCATGTTGATCCTCTAGCTTTTGTACCTGCTTGAAGGTAAAGCATGTGTTGTTTTATTTTTCTGAGGATTTTTGAGGCATTTTGAAGGTAGTTAAGTGAAGGATATTTAATTACATGAGTAAATTTGAAATGGTACATAAGAACGTAAGTAGTCCCAAGAACATACCGAGTCAGACCAATGGTCCATCAAGTCCAACATCCTGTCCTCCGACAGTGGCCAATCGCAATTGCATGGGAAAAGAACCAACAGTCACAATGGGCAATCCATTCCCTGTTGTTCACTCCCAGCTCCCGACAGTAAGAAGTTAATCCCGTAAGCTACTTGGTTAATAGCCATTAACGGACCTATTCTCTAATAACTTATCCAGTCCTTTTAAAAACCCAGCTATACTACTGACCTGGACAACATCTTCTGGCAACAAATTCCATAGGTTAATTATGCATTGAGTGAAAAAGTACTTCCTTTTATTTGTTTCAAATCTGCCGGCAGCTAGTTTCGTGGAGTGTCCCCTAGTTCTAGTACTACTTGAGGGTAAATAACCGTTCCATATCTACTCGTTCCACACCACTCAAGATTTTATAAATCTCTTTCATGTCCATTCTCAGTCTTCTCTTCTCTAAGCTAAAGAGTCCCAGCATTGCCTTATTATTTTTTGGGGGGGTTGTTAGATGAATATTAGATTGTCATTTGTTATAAGATAGACATGAGCAGTATAATGAAGGTTGAGAGTGTGGTGAGTAGTTTAGGTGGCAATGAGATGGCCAATTAAATATAAATTCAATAACATGATACAGGGTTCAAAATCCAGTCTGATATGGCATTAGCCCGTGCACATTAGTGGGGATTTCACGTGACTGCGCTAACATGAGTTAAACGCACAGCAGTCCCCTCCCCTCCCTGAATATCAGCAAGCAACCGTAGAAAGAAGAAATGCTGGATAGAAAATTAGATATGGCATTTAAAGGGGACATGATGGAAGAAAATAATGCACAGAGGCACCTGAGGAAGCTGGTCGTAGTTCAGGTCACTTCTGAAATACTCTGGCTCTTCTGCATATTTCAGTAAGAATGCTGATAAACTGGTGTAAATTCAGAGAAAAGCAACAGAAAAAAATAAGCCACAACTGATTCTCAAGGACAGACTTGAAGGAATTGAGCTTCTAGTTCTGTAAATATTTATGCACATGTTTAACTATGCTGCAGTGTGTAGTCCCACTGGCTATGCACAGTGCGACTAAAAACAAAAATTGACTGTTGTAAAAACCTGCTGAGGTTTGGTACCAAAAAAGAAGAGGAGATATTTGGGATGGATGGTATAGGAGAACCAAGATAAAATGGACAAAGAAAGATCTATGATGAATCCAGAAAATGTTTCCTTGCAGCAGGATCTACTGAAGTGTGTCATCATTTCAAAATGGAAGCTGAAAAAGCCACTGTGATTGGGTTACTTAAACTAGACTGGACAAGGCACTGGAGAAATATCATGTAAAGAACAATTCTGCATCTGCCCTTAGGGAAGGACTACATGACCTAATAGCTCTTTCCTTGCTTTAATCTCTGTGATTTTTGTAGTTAATCATCACCTGCAAAATCCCTGCTCAGAGGGAGTGAGATAATTTCTTTTGTGGCCAACCCACTCGTAGAAACCTTTGTCTAATAAGTGGTACTTAACATTCCGCAACAGGGAGCAAAGTTTAAACTAGAGAGGGGAGGGTTTCCGGAGTCCAACCTTTGCAGCCAAGTTGGTTCAGAACAGAAATTCTGAACCTGGATGCTTCTGAATAGGGGAGTTTCCACTCAGTCCAGATCGGAATCTTCTTTTAGCATAGTTTTGAACTGAGAAAACGAATCTGAGTCCAGTTTCAAGGTCTTTGTTTCCTGCCATTCTTGTTCACTGACTACATTGAACTGGAATGATGTTTATTTCCAGCGCTTCAAGGCTCACTTAGTGCCAATGAGAGCTATGGAGAAGGAAGCAGCTATAGTAGGGACAGCCATTTCAGCTGCACTGGGGCCTATGGAGCCTGGGAGGCCCATTTGCCCCACCAGTGCAGCTGTGTTTCCTGCCACATTTGAGGAGGCAAGATGTGGGTGCATCCTGGCAGCCTGCAGAAGCACTCCTCTCCAGAGCACTCCATTTAGCCTGCCAGGTCCTGCCCAAGAGTGCCTCACTGTTGCCCAGGTGAGCTCTGCTCCCCCGCACCCTTCCATGCACCCAGGCTCCCTTCACCCCCTTGCTCCCCCTGGTGGTCCCACTCCTCTCCATAGCAGCTTGGTGGCTCCCAGCCCAGATCGCCCCGGAGGCTCTCTTCCCCCTCTGACCCAACGAGCCTACTTCCCTGCTCCTGCCTGCCAGGGGGTGAGGCATTCCATCTTCCGTACCAAGGCTCATCTCACCCTAGCTGCCCCCTGGTTACAGACAAGTGTGAGGGGGCAAAATTTCCCTCTTGCTTAAGAGACAGCTGAAATTCAGACTTGCTTGTGTATGCGCAGCTGACAAAAATTGGTTTCACTGATGTTATCTACTCTGTAACCTACTTGTTATCTGAAAGGAATTCTGTTGGCATCCTACTGGATGGGACTCTGTAAAATAAAATACTATTTCTTCTCATTTATTAATTTTTTTGCATTGATATAAGTGAGGTTGTGAGAAAAGATACACAAAAAGCCTTCCTCTGAAAGTTTTGAAGTGATTTTTTGACATTTCTTTTATACTCTTTTTAAAATAATTGTTTATCATTTATATAGTATTTCTGGAGTTCAAAGAGCTTTACAGTTCTCATCTAGTTCACCCTCGCAACAACCCTGAGAGGTAGGTCACTAATATTTCCATTTTTATAGCTGGGGAACTGAGGATGAGAAATGTATTATTATTATTATTATTATTATTATTATTATTAATAATAATTTTTTATTTATTATTATTATTATTAATAATAATAATAATAATAATAATAAATAAAAAATTATTATAGGGCCACAGTCGTAGCCCTATAGTTAAGGCGGTAGCAAACTCTAATTGAACAGCGCCTATGCTGTTCAATGGGAGTCAGTAGAGCAAAAACGTTCGGTTGGCAACCATTCTAGCTTTCCTTCAGCAACACGTGTTCTGTGATTACAAACAATGAAGGGGAGTGCAGGGGTGGGGTGGGGGGTGAAGGTGGGGGATGAAGGTGTGGGGTCCCCATCCCTCACCTGCCTCTGAGTGCTGCAGCTGCAGCAGTGGATACCTATGGGACTGGGAGATAAAACTGTTTGTTTACAAACAACTCCTCCCCATGTGAGTGATCAGAAGGATGTTGCCTTGTAAAGAAGGTTCTTTGAGATGGTTCCCAACATCCTCACAACTGGGTTGTGCATGCATGCTCACCATATTCAAATAATAGACCATGTGATCGTCTCAAGCTCCTCTAGTATAAAAAGCACTTTCCCCCTCAGAATGACAGGTCCTTCCAACCCATTCTAGGAATATAAGAAAAAAATTCCATGCAGGGCTGGAAGGGTGGGTGTTGTGAGAATGTTTGGAGCCATCTCAAAAAACCTTGTTTACAAGGCAGCAACCTTCTGTTCTTCTTCGAGTGGCTCCTCCCAGGCTGTTTTTACACGTCTCCGCTGGGTGGTGGGTCTGTGGAGCATGCACACAGCCACACACGCATCCCCACTCACCCCCGACTCATCCGCACTCACGGTGCAACCAGTTTTCCGTGTGTGGGAACAAGATGGGGGGTGAGTGGAGATGCATGTTAGGCGGGTGCGTGCACGCACTCCCACTCACTGCAGGCGCACATGCTGCATTGTTCACACAGGGTTCCCCCACCCATGAACATGCAGAAATCTGTGTGTTCATGAGTGGGAGAGGCCCATGTAAAAAGGGCCACATTCTCACAACTGTCTTACTTATACTATCTTAGGTAGGAATTTAGGATGTAAAGCAATATCTATTCTATCTTGGAATATCTGCAAACATGGTTCTGAGATTATTATGGCTGCTATTTCACTAACTGTTCTTAATTAATTTATTGCTAGCAGGAATACTGTCTTTAAACTCCCACCCCATAACCAGCTAATTTTCACTCCCAGATCATCAATTCACACTGCCTGGGGGTGCAAATGAAATAGTTATTGGTGGGGGGCAGTGTGAATTGATTAAGGGGCACAACTGAACTATTATATATATGTCTCTTTTCATGGCATAATGCACTTAATAGGCTGGCTGCAATTTGGGTGTCGTATGTGTTTGATAGCAGCGCTCCCAGGACTGCTGAGGCGGGCAACACCCCTAGGCCTGCTGGCAGGACACAAAGAGGGGGGGCCATCTTGACTTCTTGGCCAGGGGCCCATTGCACCCTAGCTACGCCCCTGGTCTAGTGTGCGTGACTGATCAATTTGAATGAGTGTGTGAGGTGAGAGCATGTGTGTGTAGTGTGTCTGAATGATTGTGTTTGTGATCAGTTAGAATGAGTGTGCGTGAGAGGTGAGAGCACGTGTGTGAATGAGTGTGTGGCCTCTTTTACACAAGACGCAGCCACACAGTGGCATGGGTGGGTGGGTGCGTCTCGTATGAAAGCAGTTGCTTGTGCGCTCCTGTGTAACACGCACCTCCACCCATCACCCCTGCACAGAGAAACCTGTGGGGGGAAAAAAACAGGTTGCTCCGTGGGGGGATGGGTGAGCGCCTGTGTGCACCTGCAGTGTTCTTGTGTCTGGGGCCAGTTTATGCAATAACAAAACTATGCATTTTCAAAAGAAGGGTAACTTACCTAGACAAAAAACTTAAATATCAGACCAATCTATACATTTTTCTTCTCTTATTCATTAATAAAAAAAATTATGACTGATTAAACTGTATACATTCCTCATCAGGTATAAGTATTGTTCAGTCACCGTACCACACATATGCAGCTTAATTTCAGTTGTCATAATTTTTTGTTATTAATGAATAAGAAAAGAAAAATGTATAGATTGGTCTGATATTTAATAAAGTTGCCTTAACGTACAATTTACTGTCATGTTAACGTTTGAGTATAATTTGTAATGCCGCCTGAACGAGCTCCTTAAATCAAAGGTTTTTTGTTTAGGTAATCTATATAGCCCCAGCAGTGTACCCGGCATTGTACAATCAATAGTTATAGACAGACCCCAGACTCTACCCCAAGGGACTTACAATCTAAGAGAGACAAAGGAGAGGTGAACGTCAGGAGAGACAATGATACATTCATGAGGTTGAGAAGTTGCAGGTGCACGTGCTAAACTTAGTTACTTGCCCCAGGCCATCCTGTGAGTTCCTAAGGTGGGATTTGAACCCTGGTTCTTTTCCAGGCCCAAGACCAACAGCTTATCTGCTACACCTTATCAATAGTGTTACAAATATGCTTTAGCCTTATTTTAAGGCTCAAGGGTTGGACTAGATGCCCCTTGTGATCCTTTCCAACCCTAGGTACCTGTCTTTAAGCAAGTGAGTAGTTACACTGATTTATGCACTTAATGTTAAGCATTTGCTGAAATATCTTCCTGAAGAAATACTTTTAGCTTTGAAAAAGTTCTTTCTTATAACAGGGAGGAGAGAACTAGACTCCTGAATCCAAATACCCCAACCTCTATCTTTTGCATTAGGATTTTAATTCTGCACCTTGAGCTCATCTCTCCTTTATAATAACATTGCTGCTAATAAAATAGAATATTAAATGGCTTCAAAATGTGGCCATGAGCTACAGATTTTGTCAGTGAGATTTTCTTTTTGCATTTTCATAAACAAAGCTTTGCACAGAGCTGGAAATCTAGGGTAAATGTAAATAACACACATGTCAAGAGGATTAGCTGTCTCTTGTCCAGAAATGCCACTCCTTGTAATTAAAGAAGAGGCTGTTTAGTATGTGACATTGGAATGCGCAGGGTGTGGGCCATCTCACATTTACAGGATTTGGGATTTATGAAAGAGGCTAAGCCCTTGATTAGAGTTAGAGAGGTGGCGAGGCCTCTGTTTAACTACAACATTGCTTTGAAAATCTGGCAAACCTCTGGGAAAATGCAGTGGCAAGTAAATTCTTGCTAAGGAAAATAACTGCAGGAGAAACCTAGTTGGATAACACCAATAATTGCTGAACTGATCTCATATCTTTCTATATATGCATGTTAACACTGTCCGCAGTGGGTTGTGTGAAGTTAGAATAATAGAATCTTAGAGTTGGAAGGGTTTTCGAGGGTCAGCTAGTTCAACCCCCTGTTCAGATGCAGGATGACTGCAGCTACACCATCCCTGGGTTACCTTTCTGTAGAAGTATGTTATGTTCCCTGGATAGTGAGTGGGGTAACCTGGGTAGGGGATACCCAGATGGGTTGCACTGAACAGTAGCTAGGAGAAGCAAAATTCACACTGCAAACCAGTACAGGCAGAACTTGTAGAGCCTTTTCAGGTTAGTCTGTGTAAGAAAGGACAACTCTGGTTTCAAATTTCAGTCATCAGAGCTTGTTAGCTGTGGAAGGCAAGCAGACTAGGATGTAACCACTGATACCTGTTCCTAGCAGTCCAGCGGGCTATAACATGACATTCCCATCAGAAAGATAGGGCGGATTGGTCTAACAAGTCATTACATGCAAAACTCATTTGTTATTGAAACAGACAAGAAGCAAAACTGAAGCATGAGGATTTCAACATGGGCCTGTTAAGCCTAACAAATAGAAATGGTTGTGGATTTCATTAGCAGCTAAATATGTTACCTGTATTGTGAACTGGAATGTTAGAACTTTATTCGTTCCAGATGAGGCTGAGACAGTAGCGGAGGAGCTCAAGAAGCTATGAGAGACAAATTAGCAGAGTATACTCACCTCAGATGGCAGTCAGAAAGGACACTTGCTTTTCCTCTGGATGCTCACATGGACAAGTGAAGCATACAGCAGTGAGCTAGAGAATAGTTACTTTAATTAGCAGCTGGAAGCAAGCGCCTGCCTGAGTGAGTTGATTCAGCATCAGCAAGGCTTACTGCTGCCTGTAATAAACTATGGATGTTAAAAAACATGATGGTGGCCCGCTGTGGCTTGCGGACCACCATCATGTTTGTAAAGAGTCATCCAGATGTTTGCCCCAGAGCTTCTCCAGGCATGGTGGCGGCTAGCACATAGGGACGCCTTCAGAGTCACAGCCCAAGTGAGCCATCACCACGTCCAGGGAAAGGCCTGCCTGACCAGACTACAGCAGGCTATCACGTGTGGTAGTCTACTGTTCCTGGTCTGGCATGGCCCCCATGACAAGGGATCATGTTGGCCATCATTGGCTGCTATGAATACCTATCATGGGGGAGAGGAGGACCACTGGGCACAGTGTAGGGGCGGTGCCATCCATCCAGACATTCATGTGACACTCCACACCCTCTGGGTCCGACTGCGTGAACGTTTGTTTCACAGCTAGGCCTGATTCTGACACTCCAGTCCAGATTATGGCGCGACGGCGGACCATCGCCATCACATATATTCTCACCCTATGTGTAGTTGTGATGTACTGTTATCTGGTAATGGAAACAATGATAGAGGAAAAGAAGTTGGATATCATTGTAGAATGGCCTGAACCTAAATAGTTGTCCATGCAAATATTGGTAACTGTCAAATTTGCAGTCACTGAACTGATCTGTAATGATCAATTACCAACTGATAACTGACTCTTTAACTGATTTACCAGTATTATGAATTTAACTGTTTTACCATGTTGACTTACTCCAGCTGTTAAACAGTTGATGGGGAGCTGGAGGAGCACGCCCAGTCAGCACTTTGGCATGGACACCCACACCGGATGAGGGCATGCCTCTGGGCCCCCAACAACTGTTTGGTGGCAACTCTTCACAGGGGGCCAATCCTGCTGGGCAGCAGGGGTCCAGGGATCCTGTCCTGTACAGACGACTCCTCGGCCAACCCGTGGCATGGAAGGGATCCGTGACAGATTACCGGTGTGTGTGTGTGCTGCTCGTGCTCGTGTAAACTGCCCTCGTTGCTGACACAAGGTGTGGAGGCTACAGTGACCCTCCCTGGGGTGGCCCAGGGAGCCACCTCACACCCATCTCATTTGTTTTCACCCTCAGTTTCCCATTGGTGCCTAGTTATTGGTAGTATTTGGTATTTCAGAAAGTTGGCTAATTGATAATGGTACTAACTGATATTTTGAAAAGTTATTTAACTGTCCTGGTATTCGGTTACTCTTTGACTAACCAGAATATAAGTTATTAACTGCAGTTACCAAGTTAGGTATTTGTTTCAGCTCTGCACATTTATTAAATTATTATTTATTATTATTATTAACAAACATTTATATAGTGCCAGCAGTGTACCTGGCACTTTACAAAGTAA
>QEPC01000373.1:2585102-2612848 GCA_003113815.1 Sphenodon punctatus
TGAGATGTAACTGTTAGTCTGGTGATCTGCCTGCTTTTAAACCTGGCAGAGGAGGTGAATATAACCTGCCTAACTGAAATTGCTGGATTAAGTAATGTAATGTCCATCCAATGTAAACCCTGGGAACTCCTTGCTGCTGGCTGGGTTATGCCCTGGCTCTGCCTACCGTATCCTTGACTCCACCCCCATATCCCTGGCTCCGCCCCTAGGCTAGACTCCACCCCTAGGCCCACCGGCCCGGCCTTACTACCCCAGTGCCCCTCCAACATCAAAACTCACCAATCGCCCCTGAGATATGGATTTATAAAATACAGTCTTCTGGGCTTTTCTTTCAGGACAGACTCTTTGCTGGGGTCCCTGCTGCCAGCAAATCCAACAGGGATTAAATGCACCAACTCTCTTTTGACTGGTGTACCCATAAACTACCCCACTCTGGCACCCCAGAGTCCCTTTTTTCTTTCTATATTCCTTAGAAGAATGCTGTCTCCACAAGTGTCCCGACTTCCCACAGTCCCAACAAGTCTTAGGGATAAAATCCCTATGGACCCCTTCGTACCTTCCTTCCTACGCTGTCTGTCTTCTCTGCAGCAGGCTATGCAGTTGCTCGGTTCCTAGAGTAGGCTGTCCTCGCCTGCTCCAACAGCAACTCCTCCATTCTGGCTCTATCTAGGCCCACAGAGTCCTTGGTTGCCGCTATCTTGGGTGCACTTCACCAACCGCCATTTTGTTTCCTTAGATCCACATCTCGCTGTGGGTTGGGGAGAACCTCCAGGCTCCAGTCCTGCTTGAGCCACTGTCGTGGGTGAGCTCTGGTGCAGTCCTCTCTGGTTTTGCTCCTCTCTGGGAAATCCTCCCTCTGCCGCTGGGCTCAATCCTCTTCTGGGCGCCTTTGGGGGACCCTGGCTTGATGGTCAGCAAGGCATGCCCACATTCTCCACCATTTGTAGAAGGGCCCCACTTGACCTTCCCACAACTCACATCCAGGCACTCTTCAGGCAGTCTGCTCCTGACCAGTGAGGAGAACACATCTCCTGGAGAGGCTGGCTCACCTGGATGCCGGGAAGGAAAGAGGTCTGGACCTGAAGGGCTGAAGTGTGCCTGGATGTCCGTTGTGGGAGAGCCAGCCAGGAACTGTGTTGGGCTAGACTGTATTGTTGCTCTGTAAACTGGTCAGAGACTTGGTGTCTGACCTGTGGACTTTGTAAATGAACTGAACCCTTGAGTGACAACCTCCTTGGGCCTTGCTCCTACATACACTTAACCCACAGTCAAGTGGGGCCATGCTATGGAAGGACTATGTTAATAGTAGATAACAGTAGATAAATTATTATAGTGGAAGAAGTGAAAGCATTATGCAAAGCAGTGAAGAAATCAGAAAGGTTGGATAAGCAAAGTTTAGGAAAAAACCTGCTCAAAAACTAGAGAAGAAATCAATATATAAAAACAACATACAATAAAGGTTAGGTTGCATGGATGTATTTCTATGTGTGGCTGAAAAGCATAGCTACCTACGCACACTGCTATTGTAGAAGTCTTACAAACAGCTATCTAGCTTACTGGGAAATATTCAGAGCCTTTCTCCTGGTGGCTAAATTAAAAGCAGAAATCAGCCCTTCCTCTTGTAGCTCTGGTATTACAACTGTGAAAACATGATTGATAGGTTAGGGGTTCAGATTTGGACCTTGGGTGAAAACAGACATGACACTAACCACCCTTTAACCACCCTTGGTGGTTATTTATTCATGTTGCAGGGCTGTATTGGTGCCCTATGCAGCCCTGAAACATGCATAAATGACCACCAAGGGTGGTTAGCATCATGTCTGTTTTCACCCCTTGTGATGGGTTAAAGCTATGATCTCTTTCATATTTAAATTTTGTTTTTAAAACCATAAAAATAATATAGGACTTCTTTCCTGAATGGTAGATTTTCTAGTGTCTACTAAGGGCTGTGCTCATAGGGACTTGAACCCTTGACTTGCCAATTCCCTTGTCAAAGGTCTATCACCTGTGCTACATGAAAAATAGCTGGTTCCCCCTTTGTTAAGTCAGAGGGGAAATGATGGAGAGGAACTTTTCATAGTGCTCACTGAGATAAAAAGCTGTTTGTTAGATCCTTGTTAGGCACAGCCAGTGTGACTGTTCAGCAGTTGTGCTTTGGGGCAATGACACCAGGTGTCCTCAGTTTTATTCCTCACTGGGTGAAAACAGACATGCACCTCAACTCTGCTTTAACACCGCTTTAACATTTCCTATGCATGTCTCAGGGCTGCATGGGGCGCCAATACAGCCCTGCAACATGCATAAGAAATGTTAAAGTGGTGTTAAAGCAGAGTTACATGCATGTCTGTTTTCACTCGCTGTGTGCCCATGTCGGCTTACTGAACAATGGGTGACGTGACGCGGTGAAATTCACCACAGTGAATCCCACCCCGGTGTCAATGGCTCCACTGTGGGCCGTGGTGCCGCCCCAAAAGACGTGGCGGGGCGGCACCACCGCCGGGGGCCAACCGGAGTGAACCCGGGCTGGGGGAACCCTACAGATGTGACGGGGTGGCGAGAACCGCGGTGGGAGCCCCACAAGGCACCGGGGTTGCGTGGACGCAAACATGGCCGCCAGAGGGCAAACGAAGCCATGGACAGCGGAGGGCCCCGCCCAGGGAAGGGAAACATGAAGGGAGGGGGTGGAGGGAGCTGCAGCACGAGCAGCGCTCACAAACAGCCGCCGCACAGAAGGCATGCGCACTTCAAAACGAGAAGCGCACACACACAAACGAAGCAGCACACCCACACAACAAAGGGGAGCTGAGCAGGGGGACAGAGGGAGGCACACACCAGCGGGGGGGACAGGGAACCCCACAGCTGGTCGGATGCATGGGAGGTGGGGTGTGGCGAGGGGCCGGCATGGCCAACCCAGAAGGAGCGGGAGGGGGCAGGACCCCAGCAGGCAAGAGGAAGGGGGACCCAGCAGCCCAAGGAGACAGGAGGCAACACAAGGCACAGTGAAGCGCAACAGGTGTTTATTGAGGACACAAGAGGCACCGACCAGGCACAGAGCCATACAGAGCGGGAGCCAGGGCGCGGGAGAAGGGGCAGCAGCAGGGGGCCACGGTGCCCAGTCCGGGACAGAGGGAACCAGCACAACGGTCCACCACGGAGGCCACATGGAGGGTTCTGGGGCAGCGGCAGCAGGTCCCAGGTGAGGGGATGACGGGCAGGCGGGCGGCAGCGGGTCCCAGGGGGTTCAGCCGTCCTGAAGAGGCAGTAGGTGTTGGTGCGAGCACGCAGGCCACAGACGGAACGAAGGCGCTGAGGAGGCAGCCAGATGTCAGATGGGCCTGGAGCGCCCTACACCCAGATGCAGGGGCTCCCATTGGGTGGAGGGGGCAGCAATGACAGCAGGTGCACATAGTGGGACCATTGCCACAGTTCCTGGCAGAAGCCGCGCCCGGCCATGTGGAAGCAGATCAGGTAGAAGGCCTCAAAGGGATCTGCACAGCTCATCCCAAGGTGCACATCAGCGTGGCTGCACACCTCCGACAGGGCCACCAGCTCCGGCCCAGAGTGGGGGGAAGCCATAATCAGCTGCAGGGGGCCAGGGCAGGTGGGACAGCTCCAGCAGATGGTAGTAGGCAGCTCCGCGGGAGCACAGATACCCACGGGCACCCTGCATGCTGATGAAGTAGGACACGGACACGGCAGGGCCACTCTCACACAGACAGGTCACATATCCCGGGAAGGCACACACACACTGAGCGGAGGCTGTCTCGGCAGGACTCAGTGCCGCTAGGCCTCCCAGCATGTCCGGTAAGCGCCCCTCAGGGAAGGGGGCAAGTCCCAACTCCTCATAGTGCACGCAGCAGTTGCCAGCGGTCGCAACATAGCCGAAGCGCAGCATACCAAAGCTCAGGCACCGATAGGCATCCGGCCGGGTGGGCAAGGAGCGCAGGCTGCACTGAACGATGGGCGAACACCACAGGTCACACAGGGCCATGCTCTCGCGGGCAGTCCAGGCTCAGACAGAGCCCCTGGAGCCTCCGAGCGGAACCTCGGGCTGAGATGCAGCTGCCATGGTAAAGCTCCCGGAGGGTCTGAGCCACAGCGGCCATGGGGGCAGCATGGGATGCGGGGCCAGGTACTGTACAGGAAGATGGGGCCAGCCAAGGCCGACAGATAACGGCAGGATGGGAACAATGGGGTCGCTGTGGAAGGCTGAGAAGGGAGTGGGCTGCGCACAGCTGCCGGCATGCAAGGCCGGACAGCCCTACACATACACACCTGCTAGTGGAGATAGATATGACAGCACGCGCATGCACAGGGAGGAGCAGTGACCCGGGGGCCAAGGCCCAAGCCCCAGGGGGCTGCACAGGGTACCCCCGATGTCAGACCATAGCCAGTACATTGGGGTGGGGCACACAACCGTGTCGTGTCTGGTGCGGGACGTCCGTGAAGGTGGGGAGGGGATATGCACCTGTAGGAAAGTAAGCACTCAGGCATGGTTAGGTGTGCATAAGACCATTTATTGTGCTCCCCCGGTCCCACCCCATACCCCGGTACACCCGTGTGTCCTCATGCCCTTCCCCCCTCCCTCGGTGGTACCGGATGCCTCCTCCCCTCCCTAGCCCCTATGCTGCCTTGCCCCTGCCCGACCACCACCTCCAGGGGCCCCCTGTACTTCCCCTCCCCCCATGCTGTCTGAGGCTGTATCGGGGCCTGCCGGCCCAGCTGCTGGTGTCTGAGCTGTGGGGAAACGGGTCCCCAGATCTGTGGTCCCTGATGCTGTTGGGGAGGTGGGGGTGGCAGCGCTGGCAGGGCCTGTGGTACGGCCGGTGGGGGTGGAGGGGCATGGGTCCAGGTGCTGGCATGGCACCCGGCAGGGCTGCTGCCATTATGAAGGCACTCAGGGCCTCAGCCTGCAGGAGGAGGGATGTGCCCTGCTCCAGGGAACGGTCCAGTTTCCAGATGAGCTCCTCGGACTGGCGGTCGTGCCGGTCCGAGTGGGCCTGGAGTGCCTCCAGTTGACAGTTCATGTCCCACCTCATCAGCTGCTGGCCCTTCCGTATCTCTGCCACCAGCGCCTGGTCCCTCCCCTCCACCTGTTGCAGGGCTCTCGTTGTCCCCTCCTCCAGCCAGTTGACAGCCTCCAGCATCTCCTCCATTTGCTGCGTGCTGGTGGTGACCAGCTCCTACGCGAGGTCCTTCCAGCGCCTGCACACCCACGCTCAGTCCTCCCGCATCCTCTGGACTGGCGGTACTGGCGGCCCCCGGCCACGGCCCTCCCGTGCTTGGTGTGACTCTGTGGGGCGATTAAGGGGTCGGTTCATCATGTGGGGTGCCGTTCCCCTGCCCCCCTCCCATCTCCGTGCTGTGGGCGATCCTTCCCCCCTAGAATGGGCACTGCTGGCCCGTGTGACTCCCTCTGCCTGTGCCCCATCCCTGCCTCTGGGACCACAGGAGAGGGATGGCTGCCATCCCATTCCACCCCCTTTGGCCTCCCTCCCCTTGGGGTCTGTGCGTATGCCCTGCCTTGCCCGTACCTGCTCTCTCTGTGTCTGTTCCCTCCAAGACTGGTCGGTCGCTGGGGCTGGTGTCTGCCTGATCTCCAGGTCAGCATGCCGTGAGGTGCAGGGTGACGGTGTCCTCCACCCCCTCTACCTCCTTGGAGTCCGCTGTGGCGCGTGTGCCCTTGCCGGAGGTCAGGCTGGGTGTGTGTCGGGCGTGTGTGCCCAAGGTCCCTGCCATCTCCTCTGTGGCTTCGGTGACCAGCCTTGCCCGGTGCTCTCCGTCTGCAAGGAGGGGGGTCCTCAGCCACAGGTCGCTCCTCCCGGGTGCCCCCTCCTACTGGGCGCCAGACCACTATGGAGCCCTTGCGGTGCAGCTCCCAGATCAGCGCGTCCATCTAGGGGGAGGCCCGTGTCACCCGCCCAGAGTGCCAGTTGTTGTCAGTGATGTCCTTGTACCCCATCTTTAGCTCCTTTATTTTAGTCCAGCACTGTGTGGTCGTTCGGTCATATCTGGCCTCCCCTATCTCCGTGGCGAACACCTGCTCATTCCGGGCATTGACAGCCAGCTCGGCCTGCATCTAGGGTGACGCCCAGATAACTATGAAGTCATGTGTCTCCTGGAACCCCCACTGACCCCCCCCTGTGGTACCAGCACCTGGGTGCCAGCCCCTCCGCTGCCTCTTCCTCCTCCGTGGCCACCGCCATCTGTCCCTGGCTCCCTCCAGCCTCGGGTTCCTTCAGGGCGCATGCCCTCTTGCTGGTCTGTTTGTGGGTACAATGGGGGCTGCTGGTTAGGCTCCTGGTGACTGTGGTTCCTCCCTCCCTCCCTCTTGTACCCCTCCTCTCCCCGGCTCCGACCCGCCCGCTCCCGGCTGCACCCCCTACCTTCTTCCGGGGTGGCCCCATGTGCCGCTGGGTGTCCCCCGCTGGGCCGGGTTCCCCCTGCTGCTGCTGCTGCTGCTGCTGCTGCTGCTGCACCTACTCCTTGCCCTGTCGCTCTATCCTCTGCTCGTTTTCCTCCTCCCACCTCTCCATCGACTGCTCCGCCATGTTCCCCTACTGTTGCCTGCCCTTTAAATCTCCCTCCGTGTGCTGCTTGTTGTTGGTTGCCTGGCAGCGGTGCTGCATGCTGTCACCACGGCCTGTGGTCATTTCCTTCCATCGCGACCGGGGGTTTCCCTTCAGACATTACTTTTCATTCACCCCTGCCGTGGTGAACGTTCACCACGCTTCTGGACCTCCTCCCGCCCCGACCTCACGAAGCGTGGCTAGGTTCACCCCGGCCCACGTTTGACTGTGGTGAACATCTGGATGCAGGCCAACAGACGTACACGGCTCTTTCACCACCCCCTCGACTGAGGTTGACTGTGCTGAATGCCGAAAACGTAACGTCTGAAATCACCCAATGAGGAAGCATTCAAAGACATATGGTTTTCTGCTCTTAAAGCCGAAATGGATATCTGAATGAAGCATGGACAAAAAGCAGTAGGTATCTACTTTGTTGGACTTGAAATTGGCCAAAATCATCGCATGTGATACCGTGCATGTTTATTTCGACTCGAATCAGGGCCCAATGATAAATATTCTTACTCGTGAGTATGTTTAGGTTTTTTGCCTAAGAATTGTAGGTTGGAAAATAAGTTTTAGGGTGAACTCAAGTTAAACTCAATAGTTTATGCAGATGACATTGTATAATTAATGGTGATACTCTTAGTTACCTTGCAATATTTGTGCAGTCAACTTGAACTCGCAATGAATGCCAAGAAGATGAACCAATTGAATCTTGGAAAAGGGACAATAGATAAGGTGTTAAAATGCAACAGTGGTGAAGCAGTGGAACAAGCAAGATCCTATGTGAACTTAGGAGTTTGATCGCTGTTGGTCGTTTCATCAAGGAGGTTAAAACTAGAGCTGAAGTGAATCGTCAAAGTGCACTTTGAATTTGATGGAATTGCTATGTTTGAATAGTTTGATTTGAACCAAATCCATTGTTCAGATTCAAAGTGTTTCTTTTTAAAAGTTGGCAAATTTTGCTTCTTTGTTCAGTGGTTGGTTTGGAAATGTTTACGCCTTGGTTGGTTACCCCATGTTACATGATATATTGAAATGCCAGTCAGATGAAATACCAAGCCACAAAGAAATCAAGTACCAAACGACCAAAATATCAAATCATGAGGAAATGAAGCAGTGAAGTTCCAATTTTGGGAACTTGGCAGGAGTGACAAATATGAATCTGGGTATTCATTTTGCTCTGAAACGAATACCCGTTATTTGATTGGCACGTATAAAATTACAAATTTGCTTTAGTAGCAGAAATGAAATGTGCTTGAGTCACAAGAGCAGCACAAAATTGGATGAAGTTATGGACCAATAAAAACATTACGTTCGTATCAAATTGAAAACTTATCAAACCAGTGTATTACCCTGTTGACGGAAAGCAGCTGTATTAAATGGAACAGATATCAGAAGGCTGGAGACAGCAGAGGGATGGGCCTCCCTAAGGGTGGGAGCAAGATCTCCAGCGTGGGAGGCAGGGCTTACCCATGAGGGCAGCACCCCCCCAACATCCAGCAGGTTCTCCCCAGAGCAGCAACAACCTTGACAGCAAGATAGGATGAAAACAGACATGACGCTAACCACCCTTTAACCACACTTGGTGGTCATTTATGCATGTTTCAGGGCTGCATAGGGCACCAATACAGCCCTGCAACATGCATAAATAACCACCAAGGGTGGTTAAAGGGTGGTTAGCGTCATGTCTGTTTTCACCCGAAGTTTACTGAGTGAGTGGGGCCAGCACCACCCCCTACGCCCCACACTCTGAAAACGTCCTTCTAGGCACTGGCAGGACCCTTTGTAAGTGTCCTTGAGTGCCATTTTCAGAGTGGGTGGGGGCTGCCCTGCTCCCTTTCCCTGTGAAAATTTCCTAGCAGTGCGCAGGTCACTTGCAAAGGGCCCCATCAGAGTCCAAGGCCTGGGTTCAATTGAGCCCCCTTGCCCCTGGTTACAAGGACGGTAGGTTGTGATATCTGTGGCTATAACCCTGGATTAGCTCCAGGCCACAGCCTGGGCTAGTGGACCACAGTGGGCTATCGTGTGTGGTATGGCCTGCCGTGGCCCAGCCTGGATCAGCTGTCATTGGCTACCGGGGGGAGGGGGGAGGCAGGCGCTGGGTGCAACGCGCGGGTGGGTCCAGCCACTTGTTCCTGTGTCTCCCTGCCACGGGAACATGTGGTAAGCTAAGCAGCCCAACCCAGTCTGGACCTTGTCTGCCGCAGCTTCCCATCCGACCCGGGTTCCCACAGTGGCATGGTCACTTCTGTTTCCACCCACTGTCAGGGATATGGTCAGACTGAGCTTAACAGAGGAACAAGCTGCAAGCAGGAATGAATGGTGCTGCTCCCTAGGTCTGCAAAGATGCTTCAGGATAAAAAACAGAGTTAAAGACGCTGTGCTGGTTTAACAAATATAACCTAAATAAAAGTGGTCTACAGGGAGGCAGAAAGTTTGGCTCTGCATTGTAGGTCATGTTTATTGCTATCCCTTTAAATTAAAAAAACAGATGAAGGAACTTCATTGCCAAAATAAAGGCAGCAAGAGTACTTCAGTTTGAATTAAAAACCCCTGGAATGAGACAGAAAAATGATTTTGGTTGTGCTCTTCTTCCCCTTCAATACACTGAGATGCTTATAGCCTCCCACGTATTTCCACTCCTCGCCTCACACCTAATGCTTCGTGTTAAAATGGGAATCGAACCCTGAAAATTAATTTAGTGTAATTTATGACTATATGTCTGGCTCAGTAAAAAGTTATGAGTTAACCATGAAAAGGACTAACTGGATCAAACCCAAGCAAAAGTGTTTCCTCCCACCCTATGAGGCAAAAATAATATTCTATCTACCAGTCATTACAGCGACCTCATAGTCTCCTGAAAATAAGATGCAGTCCAGTTAAGAGGGAACCTCTAAACTCTCACATTACAGGCCGACCCACGCACTTGGTGTCATCCCCTTCCATCCCCTGTTCCTCACTCCTGTCTCAGGCAAGCCAATAGATTTTGTTGAGGGCAATAAAATAGTTAGGGCCAGCCATGTTCACGTTGTCTTGCACAGAGCACCCTGCTAGATAAACGGTGGCAGGCATGCAATGCTTTGTCAAGTGGAAGAAGGCAATGAGGTGCTCCTGAGTTAGCAAGGAAATCTGGGTATTAGAAAACAAGGAATGAAATATTCCTGCTGTTCCACGTGCTTTGTTATTTTACAGCAAGCCCCAATTTAGACGAGTGGGTCGCCGTCACGTGACCCGCTCGCGCAATGTTTCAAAATCCTGTGATGCGGGATTACACGAGACGGCCAGCGGGGATCATGCGCATAGAAGGCGGTCGCACATTCTTTGCCAACTGCAAATTAAATACCTCGCAATCGAGGTATTTAATTCACAGTTTGCAAAGAAAGCTCAACCGCCTTCTATGCGCATGATCCCCGCCAGTCGTCTCGTGTAATCCCGCATCACAGGATTTTGAAACATTGCGCGAGTGGGTCATGCAGCGGTGTCCCGCTCGTCTAAAAGCGGCCAGATCTAAGCGATTCTGCTGCATGGAAAGACTGTCTCTTTGCAGTCTTTTGCAAAGGTAAAAGTTAGTAGTGGTAAAAGGCATGCAGAATCCCCCTTCCCTATGAAAATTGGCTAAAGGGAGAATGGTTCATTGTAGTCTTGTGAGAAAAAGTGAGAGGTTGGTGCAATGGGTAGCTGAGGCTTATCCTCAGTCAGTGTGCTATTGGGTTTGGGTTTGGCATTGCAGCCACCATGATATTTAAGGGATAGAATGGGCTCAACTACCAGCCATGAGTCTGGCACAAGAAGGTGCAGACAGTGCAAGAATCCTCCTTGCACTCCATGAGAAAGCACAACGACTGTTTCTTCCATGTGCCCCAATGGTGAAAGACTCACCACAGGAAGAAAGGATCAATGCCTCAACCCATCCTGAGTGGCATATGAGAAGAAGTGCTATATGCTGGATATCCTAGTGGATATGGTGTTGGACTTAGGGCCTTTTTAAATGAGCGGGATTTCTCCCACAGTTTAAACCTGCGGCTCTGGGAAACCTCCCTCGATTATCGGGGTCTTATCTACAACGCATCACAAAATGCCTGGGAGTCACATGTGGTCGTTGTTTCTAATGGCACCCCGGTGACTTCCAGTTCCCGGAGGAGTGTCTAAAGCCCCCCTGTGGGGGTTTCCTAGAGCCACAGGTTTAAACTGTAGGAGAAATCCTGCTCGTTTAAAAAGACCCTTAGATCTGATAAGCTAGGGCTCAAATCCTATCTTAGCCATGAACTCACTTGTTGTCTTTGGGTAAGTCAGCCTCAGTTCTCCATCTGTAAAATAGAAATAATAATGTGGTTTGTTAGGAGGTCTGCACTCCCAAAGTGTATGTTGTAAGCCTCTTCAGGTAGATGTAACCTATGTGTCCCTGGACTAGGCACTACCTAGGGCCATTCAGTCAGAAAGTGTCCCCCCTAAGATGAGGAAACCCCTTTAATATTTCTTAACCTTTCAGCCTCACACCTCCAGGGAGATGCTCCTAGGTGGGAACACTCATCATGACCAGACATCTTGAGTTTGAATAACTTGAATGATCATATTACTCACCTAGCGCTCCAGGTTCTTATGAGGGTGAACTTACTAAATAAGCACTGCAAAGCTTTTGAACACCAAACATGCTATAGACATTATTAAAATATCACTACTGCTTATCATTTCTATATTGCTACTAGGTATACGCAGCTCTTCAGATTTTCAGAGCCAGGTCCCTGCCCAGTGGACTCACAATCTAAGATAGACAAGGGTAACAGTAACACAGGGAAAGACAGACACACACATATTCCCATTTTACAGATGGAGAACTGAGACTAAGAGCACATTCCCACGTACAGAAAAATGCTGGTATTTCTAAATGCAGGCAATTTAAAAATGTGTTTGCATTTATTCACACCAGCATTTAATTTGCGCATTCAAGCAATTTTAAAGAACGCGCCTTTCACATTCCCACAAGCCCCTCAGGTGGGTGGTGGGTGGAGAGGAGGAGGAGCGGCTGTCACAGCGCCTCGCTTCTCCCGGAGAGGGGAGATGAGAGCCAGGAAGCCAGGCGCGGTGTGACTGACATGTAACTGACTATACTAGTCAATATCATGTCTGTTACACCATGTATCGCTTGGGCTCTTGGCTCAGCTCCTCTCCCCTCTCTAGGACCCAGAGCCGGGGAAGCGGGGCGCTGTGTAACTGACATGCAACTGACTACCCTAGTCAATATCAGGTCAGTTACACAGTGCCTCAGCGGCTCTGGGCTCCCTGAGAGGGAAGTGGAGCGGAGCTGAGAGCCAGGAAGCGAGGCGCTGTGTGACTGACATGCGGACACTGACATTCTGACAGGAGGATTTATGTGGGTCATTTCAAACCCGCACTTGTAATGGTAGGTTTTGGCCACTTGTCAATGCACTTTAAAAAACAACCACAAGGGCGGTTAAAGAAGCGCATACAGTCTTTCACACATCAAGGAAATATGAGGGGGAAAGAAAAAAGCAGTGGTTTGCTGTATGTTCTTGAAGACTTGCCCAAGGCCACTTACTGAGTTCATGGCTAGGGTGGGATTTGAATCCTGGCTTCCAAGGTCCAAGTCCAGCACCATATCCACTACACCACACTGACTCTAAGAATGCTGCACCATCTGACGGTGCTCTCTCATGAACAGCAAGGAATTTCTGGGAGCTCCCAGAAACAGAGAAGTGTAGATGGCTGAGGACATGGATTGAGACTTTAGTGGCCTGGATTCAGCTACTAGCTGTGCAGCAGACATTCCATGTGGCCATTGGAAAATCATGTCATACTTTGTTTCTTCAATCCCCAAATATATAAACTGGGGTAGGGCTAGCCTTAGAATTTGCAGGGTTCAAGATGAATATAAAATACAGGCCCCTTGGTGGCTCCTCTTCCATGGCTCCGCCCCCTCCAGGGCACCCTCTGCTGGGCCCGAGAGGTGGTCATGCTTGGAGCCCTGCAGAGAGGGAGTGGGGATCCCACGCCCTGCCCTGGTGTGGGGCCACTGTGGGGTCTCCAGAAGTAGGGGAAAAAAGTGTGGTGTGGAGTGGTTGTTCTGGGTTGCCTTGAACTGGGGATAATAGTACTTCCCTGCCTCAGCAAGGTGTTTGGAAGATATATGCATTAAGAATTATGAGTTGCTCAAATAGTGTGGTGATGAGAGCCGTAAAAATGCCAAAGAAAAACAGATGGGTAGAATCATCCCTGGAGTCCTGTCTGGGGTGATACCTTCTATCTGTCCACCTGGGCCAATGCCTATGCGCATAACAGAGCCTTTACTGAATATATAAGCTGTTGTCTGAATTCCAGCTGTGCATGTGCGATTAGTCTTGATCTGTGTATTTCTCTGTGTCAATAATTGATTTTGTGCATGCACTTGGTAAAAAATCTCCTGAAACCTGTCTACAAGCTGGCCTGTCCCTGACCAGCATAATTCTCTCTGTGTGTGTTAGTCTGCATCAAATGCAGCCTGACTCTTGTGTAAAATTTCCATGGGAAAATCCAGGACCGCCTGCATAACTGATTTGGTACGGCACTGGGCCTTAATTGTTTTCAGATTTCAGTTCTGAAGGCCAGGAAACTATAACCCAAAATAATGTTTCATTTCTCTCCCTTTGCAAACTCAGACCTGGTGGAATGCATGACTGCAGAACTCTGTGCTTTAGAAACTTAAATCAGGTTAGGAGAGCCTTTTAAATATCCTGCAGATGGCTGCACAGCAGTCTAGTCTCCACATGGCAAATGACATTTATTAGGCCAGATTCTGTTCTCACGCTGGTGTGTTTCTGCTGGAGTTGGACAATGTGTAAATATGAGCAGCATTTGGCCCATTGTCTCAAAAATCCCAACCCCATTACAAATTTGATTGGCAATCTGAGACTGTATTCAGAATAATTAGTAACTATGGATCAAATTTTCTTCTGCTCTGATGCAATCCCACTCTTCTAGAGGACTGGATGGCTCAGTGACTTGGTAACAGGCTAGGAATATGCCATCAATCTGGCTCTTACCAAGGACAGAAGTGGCCCAAAGTCACTGGCATCCAGAGACCCTCTACTGCCATGTATGTAAGAAATTGGTGGTCTCTGTCTCCACTGGCTGTCTCAGTAGAGAAGTTAAAGGCAAAATAATTATGGACACTGAACTATCCCTGGAGATTCTCCTCTAGTGAATGCTGTGGCAAATTGGCAAGAGGAGCTTTTACTCCTGCTTTTTGTGACCTGCCTTTCTATGGGAAAAGAGGACACTAATCGTACAGTGCCAGTGTACATTGATTGTGCTATATAAATAATAATAATAATAATAATTAATAATCAATAATTAAAGCAACCCTCAAACCACAACCTCCACAGGAGTCCCATTAAAGCCCTATGCAAACTCAGGGCCCTACAGGCTTCAATGGGCCTCCCCCAGAGGCAGTGGTTTGAGGATGGCAGCCTAAATTAACTTGATGTTTAAAATCCCCCAACGTTTATTCTGCTTGTTTCCATTGATGCTTTCCTCATGCTGCTTTAGTATCACACCTATGTGTTATGTTGTTTTAAGCAAAAAAATTAAGGAACTAATCTTGAATTATGAGGCTATAATTCTACCTCTGATCTTGGTGACTGCACAAACTGCTTGAGTTTCATGCTGGTGGCTTGTATATAAGTTATTGTGGAACCAATATCCATGTCCTTGAGGGCCCAAACTCTGGAGCCTTTACTGAAACAGAAACTCTTTGCTGAAGTCAGTGGGAATTGTGCTCAGTCAAGGGATGCTGAATTTGGCCCAAAGAATCCTAAATGTATAGTTTTATAAAAGGAGGCATAGCCAGTTGCCAAGATCCTGTTTTGCCCAGACGTGATAATGATAAATGTTCAGTGAGTGGCCTTGTGCTTCCTCCTGTGATAAGCACAACAAGAAGGTACAGGAAAGTCTTTTTTGGCTCAGTTCTTCTGTGTTTCATTTTGTAAATCTTCTGTGTTAGCCAGGCTAATCTGCAATTGGCAGGAAACTCAGTTCTGGTTATTAAGAGACACTCTGCCTCTGCAGTCTGGCAGGACAGGCCAACTGTATATTTGGGACCGAGCAGTCCCGGTTGTGGCGAAGCAGACATTGCCCAGTTCTAATAGGTCCACACTTTCCAGTTTACGGCATTATAAGCTTGTGAACAGCAGCATAGTGTTCAAACCTAGCACACTTTAAAATAAATAAATTGGAGCACTAATCAAATGCTCGATGAGTTTGCTTTGCTGACCTACTTAATTAAAAAAGCAGTGTCTAAAAATGGAAATGCTGTTTGACTTAACGTGAAGACAGAACTGGATTTTTTCCAACATCTGTGTCCAGAAAGGAAGAAAAATCCTGTTTTGACTGGCCTTCCTCCATCAGTCATTTTTTTTATTTCTTGTCTAAAGCAAAGTAAGTTACATAAACATTCCACCTCTTTCCATAAATTGGCTTCAGTTTCTGAACAATAGAGTTACTGTGAAGAGGGGAGAAAAACCCGCAGACACACCCCACAAATGTTGGTCACACAGCCAAAGAGAACTAAAAACGCATTCTTTGAAAGTACCAAAAAGGAAATCCATGGTCTTAAGGCAAGACCTTTTATGTTATGTTTGGAAATGTTCCTCTCCCTCCCTCCATCCCCCCCACCCCCTTCTCCTTCTTTGGCTTTCTTAATGCAAAATGCTTGAAAGAGCAAAAGGTTTCCAGACAGAATTTTAGTCTTTCTTAAAATGTGTTGATGATATTTGTCAGTGTTCACTAACACGTGTGGGGGATAGTGACAGAAAATTGAATAGTAGCACCTCACAAAAGGAAATAAAAATGTTTCAGGGTGGATGTTGTGCTAAGGAACTGTTTTAAGCCACAGGGCAAAGGCATTTGCTCATAAAAGCAGATGTGCTAGGTCAGAAATGTATGTTTAATACTGGCATTGCTTAATTCTAGAAAATATAGTCGTACCTTACCTAATATAGCAGTCTTCTTGCAAACATCTCAAGATGCTTTATAAAAATGAATTAAGACTCATTACAACCCCCTCAGATGGGAATCTCCCACTAGACAGATAAGGGAAATTGAAGCACATAGAAACTAAGGGTAATTTCAGACGTCACGCGCTCCCGGGTCATCACCACAGTGGATTTCCAACCGTGGCGAGCCAGCCAACCCCCTCCTGTGGTCCAGGAAAGACCTGAACAGACATGACAGGAGCGGGACCACAGCAAGGAAACGGACAGACGGACCATGGCCCGGGGCAGTGCAACAGACATTACGCCAATGCCGGTCCGTGGTCAGAACACCCAGAGGACACTGGGGCAGGGCAGGAGGCAGACATGGCCAACTGAGGGCAAAGATAGCCATAAGCACCAAAAGGCAACACCCACACAAGGGAAACGGGAAGGGAGGAGGAGGAGGGAGAGAAGCGGCTGCGGCAGCACACACTACAGACACAGGAAAGCCAAGGACACTGCAGAACACAGAACACACACACACGCCTGGGCGCAAACACACCCGAAAGGGACAGGAAGGAAGGGGGGAGCACACTGGGAAGGTCAACACACACAACACCACGGATACGGGGGGGGCGGGGAGGGAAGCCCTGGGCCAAGAAAACAGAGGGGACTGGGCCGGAAACAGTCCAGGACACGGGGAAAGGTACCCAGAACCCCACTGACAGCACAGGGAGCACGGGACACCCAACAGCATTCTCATGAATGTTGCATCCCTTGTCCCTCCCTCAGTTTCCCCTTCCCTGTCTCCCCTCCCCCTGTCTTTAGATCGCAAGCCCTCGGGCAGGGACTGTGTCTATCTTAATCTCTATAAAGCACCAGGTACATTGCTTACGCTATATAAAAGCCAATAATAATAATAATAATAATAATAATAATGTCACAGTATATTTATATACCCTATATGCCACTGGGACAGAGCAGGGTCACAGGGGGAGGGCAACCAAGCTGGGGAAGGCACCGAAGCAGTCCAAGGCAGGTCCAGACGGCAAGGATCCCCCTCGCGGATGCAGAAGCACGGCTGGGGATGGAGGCGAGCTGGATTCTGTGGGAAGCACCTGCAGCCCCCCAGCCCGGAGGAGTTCGGGAGGTGCTGTTCAGTGGCCCAAAGTCCCGCACAGTCACGGAGGCACCCAGGGGGCGGGGTGGGGGGTGCAGGGCATGGACACAGGTGTGTGGGCGGCCGGGCAAGGGAGGAAGACACCACAGGGAGAGCCGATAGTGGTGTCAGGCAGCAGGAACCAGCCAAATGGGGGGGGGGGCATGGAGAGGAACACCACAGGCAGCGACAGACAGGGGGCGCCCATGGAAGCGCACAGCGACACAGGCAAGCGGAACGGAGGTAAGCGACCCAGCCAGAACAGCTGCGAGGCTGGAACAGCAAAGAGCGAGCAGCCAGTGCCCTGAGTCGGCAGGGAGGCACAGGGAGCACATGGTGGGGCTGTCATCCATCACACTGAAGACACAGGGGGCCTCACAGCCAGCTTCAGGGGGTCATGAAGGCAGCTGGGACTGGTTGGCCCACCAGATGCACATAGTGGGGCCACTGCAGCAGGCACCGGTGGTAGCCCAGCCCCGCCATGTGGTGGGCAACGAGGTAGTAGGCCTCAAATGGATCTGGCATGGCAAGCCCCACCTGAACATCAGCATGGGTCCACACAGCAGCCAGCATCACCAGCTCCAGTCCAGTGGGCCCTGACAAGGTATAGTCAGCAGCAGGGGGCCATGGCAGGTGCTCAAGTGCCAACAGGCAGTAATACGCCACCCCACATGACTGCTGGTAGCCATGGGCCCTGTGGATACAGCAGAAGAAGGAAACGGCCAGGGCAGGGGCCCCCTCCTCCAGACAGGTCGTGAACCTGGCCAGGCTACACACCGAGAGGGCAGACATGGTCTCCGCCGCAGACTATGCCTCATGCGAACACCTCATCTCCAGAACGTGCCCATCAGGAAAGGGACGGAGGCCAAGCACCTCTGCATGGAGCCTGCATGTGCTACCGCTTGCCTCATAGCTGATGTAGTGGAGCCCAGAACTCAGACTCACATAGGCACCAGAGAGGGTATCCAGACAGCACAGGAGCAGTTGCATGGCCAGGAATTGCCACAGGTCACATAGGGCCATGGTCTCCCAGAAGGTCCCACTATGGGGGGCGCCAGGCGAACCGGGACGCAGGAGCCCAGGGGCAGCACTGCCGACCATGGTCCTGCGGGCAGTGGGACTGACCAACAAGGAAAGAGGGACCACACAATGCCATGTGGGCTGGTGAGGGAAGCAGGGGAGCCCTAAGGACACCGATAAGGCCACAGGCCGCAACAAGGCATGGCTAGCAAGCGATGTGTGGGGAGTGGACCCAGCACAGCTGCAGGAACCGAGCGCACAGGCTGTCCAGCAAGCACTGATAGCAGGGAGGTGATGACAACAGGCAACCAGCTGTGGACTGCACTGACAGATGCATGCGGACCTGGGGCACGAGCCCCCAGAACAGGAGCACAGGTGCACCCAGGGGAGGGGCACTGTCTGGAGGTACACACTGGCCAGCAGATGAGCCGCTCCCCTGCCCCCTTCCTGTTACCATACAGCAGACAATAAGGCTGTTGTTGTAGCTACACCTCATGTTTCTTGTCCATACTGTGTCCCCTTGTGTCCTACCCCCCTCCATCTTCCCCCCCAACCTCGCTCGCCCTCCACTCTCCACTCCCTTCCATCTTTCTCCATCCCGCCATGTTCCCCTGCTGCTGTGTGCCCTTTAAATCTCCCTCCCCGGTCTGTGTGTTGAGCGTTGCCTGGCAGCGACGCTGCATGCTCTCGCCACAGCTGGGGATCGTTCATTCTGATTCCGCCTGGTGGTTGGTGTTCAGTCGTTACTTTTGGCGGTTTCTCAGTGAGAATCACTTTCACCACGCTTCCGGGGATGGTCCCATCCTGACCTCCAGAAGCATGGTTGGCCTTGGCACCTGCAGGTAATTGACCGTGGTGAACATCTGGATGCCGCTGATCAGACGTTCAGGGCTCTTTGGCAATGCCGTGGGATTGTGTGTGCTTCACTGTGGTTGACTGTGATCTCATAATTTCTGAAATTACCCTAAGTGATTTGCTTGTGGCAGAACTGGAATACAATATACAACCTATATTTATATACCCTATATTTTGGATAAAATATCTAAAAGACCTCCTCCTCCCCTTGTACCATTTCAGCCTCTGAGGTCAGCCAGGAGTGCCCTCTTGCATGTACTCTCTGCCCATCACCTTTGTACAGCAAGAGCACACAGAAAGGTGTTCTCAGTAACTGCTCCACAATTATGCATCTCCCTTCCCTTGGAGGTTTGTCTGAGACTGCTCATCTTAAGGTTTTTTTATTCAGCCTGGCCAGCTATCGGCCTGTCTCTAACCTTCCCTTTTTAGGGTTACCTGGACTGCATCCGTTTTTTAGACCCTTTGCAGTCTGACTTTCTCCTGGGTTATGGCATTGAGACTGCATTGTTGGCCCTGGTCGATGAACTTCGCCAGGAGTTGGATCAGAGTTGATCCACTTTACTTTTCTATTTGATCTATCAGCTGCTTTTAACATGGTTGACCATGAGATGCTGGTGACTTGCTTTCTGGACCGAGCAGGAATGGGCGGCACCATTCTTGAATGGTTCCGTTCTTTCCTATCCGGAAGGACCCAGCGTGTGGTGCTGGGGAAGCATTCATCATTCCGCCGGGGTCTCATGTGTGGGGTCCTACAAGTTCCATTCTGTCCCCTCTCCTGTTCAATGTATATGCAGCCGCTGGGTGAGGTTGTGTGAGGGTAGGCGTACGGTGCCATCAGTACACCGATGACACTCAGTTATACCTCTCTTTTTCATCTGACCTGGACCCGACAGTCTCGGTGCTTACTCGGTGCTTGGCAGCTGTGGGGGACTGGATGAGGGCACGCCGTCTGAAGCTGAATCCTAGCAAGATGGAGGTGATGCTGGTGGGTAAAGGGGCGGGGGAGTTTGTGGGTCCCATCATTGATGGAGTCTGTCTCTCCCTGGTTCTGCAGGTTCGAAGTCTGGGAGTGCTCCTCGATTCCCAGCTCTGCCTGGAGGCCCAGGTGGTGACCATGACGAGGAGCGCTTTTTTTCAATTACTTCTGATACAGCGGCTTCGGCCATATATCTTGGACTTGGACCTGGCCACGATCATCCATGCCTTTGTTACCTCGAGACTGGATTACTGCAACGTGCTCTACATGGGGCTACCCTTGGTGATGGTTCAGAGACTGCAGTTGGTGCAGAATGCGACAGCCCATATCCTCATGGGGATGGGACACCGAGAGCATATTACACCTGCACTGGCTGCCTATTGTCTTCCAGGCCCGATTCAAGGTGTTGATTCTAACCTATAAAGCCCTATATGGTCTAGGTCCCACTTACCTGCAAGACTGCCTCACCCCCCGTGTTCTGGATCGGCCCCTGCGGTCCCTTGAGGTCCCCATAGTTTCTCTTATGGGGACCATGGAAAGGTTGTTCTCGGTGGCCACCCCGAGACTGTGGAACTCCTTCCCGGTGGAGGCCTGTTTGTCCCCAGATCTCCCCTTCTTCTGTTGCTGCTGTAAAACCTGGCTGTTCCACCAGGCGCTTGGTGGGCCAGAGGAGGAGCGGGAGGGGTGGGTTTTGTTTCTTAGCCCCAGACTCAGTTGTTTTATTATGTATTTATATGTTTTTATATTTTGTTTTATATTGTTTTATATGCTGTTGTTAGTCACCCTGAGGTGCCTGAAGCACAAAGGGGACGGGATAGTCAATTTTATTAAATAAATAAATAAATAAATAATTTTAAACTGTGCATTTAATATGTTTTTACACATTGCAACCCACCCTGAGCCCTTGGGATAGGGAGGGATAAAATATAAGTAAATAAATAAATAAAATACAGTATGTAATTTGCTGTTGTCTCCTTTACTGGAGATTACTGCTACCAGCTGTAGTCCTTGTAAAACTATCATAAACTTTATTGAGATGATGATGATAATATTTTTTGCTGTACTGCCTACGTGCCCTACTCATGGACCAGAGCCCTGTTATGCTAGGTGCTGTATAAGGGCTAAACAAAAGATGGCCCTTGCCTAATGGGCTTAAAATACAAGAGACAATGGGGATGATCCTCACCCTATTGAAGTCCATGGGCATTTTATCACTGAGTCAATGGACTGAGGATCACACCCAATAAGTGTATAGAAAAGACAGAAAGACACCAGTAAAGACGCAGAACTGGATAGTATGAACAAGAGTTTTAGAACTGTGAAAACCAAGCACAACTTTGCAAACAAATAACTATTTAGATGGCTTTGTGAATATCTACTTATGCACATGTTCTCACTGCACTTGCAATCGCTTCAATTGTGCAATTCTAAAAATATTGTGATATAGTCATGCACATAAGTAGAATGTGTGTGTGCATATGTTATATATTAATGAATGTTCTCTTCTGCCAAATGGAAGCTGTTGTTACCCTGAAGCCTCAACCATTGTTGGGATCCAACATGTTGAATTAGCACTTATAAAGACTAGTTTGTGCCCCAAAAGGTTTACAGCAGTGAAATGATGAGAAGACACTTGTAAGAAGAGAAGAAACATATCAAAGCATATTGCTGTTATTAAAACAAAATTATATGTATACAAGCTAAGTCAATTTTTTAAAACCTACAATGACTTTCAGATGCTGCAAAGCAGCACAAAGACTAAAAATAGGTTAACTTTTTTTCTTACGCCTGCATAATTGTTTCCTTTCTCCATCCATGGTGTCCAACTTTCCAATCCTTAAGTCAGTGTCTGAAGTCAAAACAGGCAGCTGGGCCTCCCAGAACCACTCACTGTGGGAAAACTCAGCACAAAATGGCTGCTATTGTTTCGCTGTAATCTTATATGTAGTGTTTAATATCCTCAGCAATTCACAGAATTCTCATGATTGTGTTTTGGCCATTTAGCCTTGGGAAATCTTTGGCTAAATGGTATTGAGTTTTTGCTGTAACTTTATAAGAGCAAATGTTACAAAAGAATAAATGAATCACTTGCTGTACACATCAGTGTATTTTCTTACTTGAACACATTTTAATTACTGGTTTCAGTGGAAAGGAGAGAAGTTAATCTACTTTAATGTCTTTGCAGATTAGCCACTTAGAGAATCCTATACTCTTATTAATATGAAAGGTGAATTGCAGGAGGTATAGTACCAGCTATACAAGTGTGACAAAGTAACACCTCTGAACACTAGATTTTTTCTGTGAAATTGGTTTTCTTCATAAAATTACTTACAGGAAAAGTTTTAGTATCTAATACACTTGAAAGTTCCTTATGTATGAACCAATAACTGTTAGACTAAGGTCGTTTTCACGCAAGACAGTCTCCCCCACCCCCCACCCACTATACATGTTGCAGGGCTGCAGTGCCCTGTGGGTGCCCTGTAACATGTATAGTGAGTGGGAGGTGGGTGGGTAGTGGGTGGAGAGTGTCTTGTCTGAAAACACCCTTAATAAGAAGAAAAGTAAAATAAGAGTTTTTTATATTTGTAGTAGTTCTGTGAAAGTCAAATGGAATTTTGTTCTGAAGAAAGAGCAGGATCAGACACTCTGGAAAATATTAGATCAGCAATGATGTAGAAAGAACACAAAACATGCGTTAAAAAGTGGACTTTCAAATACTGGGCTATGGGACAAAATGCTACTTAGAGATCCAAATGAACGATGGGTTTGAGTTCTGGTTCTGGGGATCCCCACAATACCTTTTGTGGTTTAGTTTAATAATAATTAATACTAATTTTATTGATATAGTGTACCCCTCAAGTGGTACTTAGAGCACTTCACAAAATCAATAAAATACAATAGAACAATGTAAAATCCATTTAAAGGGGGAAGGTAAAGGAGGAGGACAGAATACATTAAGGGGAACCAGCACTGAATTCTCTAAAAGCACCTGGAAAATAAAAAAGTCTTCAGGCACTTTTTTTGAAGGAGGAGGGAGGAAGAGAGATGTATGTTTGGAAGTAGAGAGAGTTGTACACTGAGGAGCCTACCACAGCAAAGGCCCAATTGACCATTGACTGACTTAGAGCATGATGGTGGGATTCCCAAACAGCAGGTGGTTTCTGAGCAGAGATGGTCAGCAGGCAAGGTTCCAGATGCAGCTCTCTAATTTCCAAATTCCCTAAAGAGAGATGATTTAGACCCAAATTGTTTTAGGAGATAGCTGGGTAAACGACTGTGTGGAGGATGTTGAAGTAACTCTCCCTCACCTTGGGAAGCCTGAGAAAGGGCCAGTCATAACTGAAGTCCCCGTGTTCAAGGGAAGAGAACGGAGAGACTGCTCTCTCTGAGGTTATTCTCATGAGCGCAGCTTTTACCTCCCTCCCATCTCTGGCTGTAATTCAAGTTCAAGTTTATTAGGGTACTAGCATCTGCTCTGACCTAACAACATCAACAAGAGACAATTACAATATAACATAAGACAAAACATAGGACAAATAGAATACATAACCCTGACATAGCCCCCCTAAGATATTGGGCATTCCAATTATTACAACCCAGAGAGAGAGGAGAGAACGAGAGGGGAAAAAACAGCAAAACCCCAGAAATAAGCATGGCCCCCTACAGGGGTTCCACCTCCTGAATATGTTCCTTAATCAGGGGACGCCTTTTAGATGTCAGGAGGGTATAAGCTGCAAGCGCCCCCATGGCATCCCTTCCAGTCAGGGAAAGAAGAGACAGATAACGGTCATCAGTAAAGGGGTGGAAATGATCCACCAAAAAGGGAGCAATCCAAGCCTCCCTCAGACTAGTATAATAGGGGCAGTGAAGCAGGAAATGTTCGACAGATTCAATTTCCCCCAACCAACACGAACAAACTCTTAGCACACGAGGGGAGCGCTTGTGTCTGCCCTCTACCAAGGCAGTTTGGACCCGCTGAAAGCGAAGAAGTGTGTACTGCCTACGAAGGCGAGGGCTCTCCAAAAGATCCAGGTATGGCTCAAACTGAGAAACAATTTTAAGGAACTTCAATGTAGGTGCGACTTTCCAAGAAGCCAACACTGCCATATCTTCCTGGTGGTCCATATTCTGAATTCGGGTGAAAATCTCTGTCCTGATAGCCGAAAGGGTTCTCCCACGGAAATAATCGAAGGAGAAACCCAATTCACGGATTATCCGCCCCAAATAAAGGAGCCAGGGATAAGCACGGACCCCCTCATGAAGTAATTTCTCTCTAAAGGATTGCAACGGGAAATCCGACTCATGTTGAGCTAAAAGTCGTAGTCAGTAATTAACAAAAGCTTTCCTATGCAACGCTTTTATTGAGGGGGAACCCGTTTCCAACCGTAAAACTGCCCCCGGAATACTAGGGCCAACTCCCAATAATCTCCGGAGGAAGAAATTCTGCACCCTTTCTAGGGGCAAGATGGGCAGGGGGAACTTTAGCTCGAAATACCCTTAGTCACATGGACAGGGAAACCCCCTTGGAGAGGCCATTTACCTTCATCAATGCCTTCGTGTCCCTGGTTGCCTTGTGAATCCTAGACTGTAAGTGAGGATTCCAAGACCCAAGATCACACCCAAGTAGCTAAAAGAGGGGACCAAACTAAGCTCACCAATCTCAAGCCTCCAAACAGGAGGCAACCTTCTTTTCCCCAAGACCATGATTTTGGTCTTCTTGATGTTTATCTCAAGACCATTGGATATACAATACTTATTAAGCTTCCCCAAAGCTCTTTTAATTCCAATCTCAGTCTGTGAAATAAAGACCAAGTTGTCCGCATATTGGATGAACCTCAAAGTACTATGGCCAATCTTTGGGAGATGGAAGTCGTCGGACTTAAACCATTTTGCCATATCGGCCAGATACAGATTAAAGAGAAGAAGGGCCAGGACACAGCCCTAGTGCACCCCTCTCTCAATGGGAATAGGTGCGCTGGTACCCCTCCCCTGGGCCACCCTTACCTGGGCCTCATTGTTGGTGTAAAGCTTGGAGATTGCTGCTAACAAGTTATTCTCGACCCCCTGGGACCGCAATTTGCTCCATAATCTCGACCTGGGGATGGAGTCAAAGGCCTTAGACAGGTCTACAAAGGCTAGGTATAATTTGGATTTCTTTATTTTAACATATTTGTAAATAACATGCTGCAACAAAAAGCAGCAGTCTATGGTGGATCTGGCCTTACGAAATCCAAATTGCTCCTGGGGTATTTTCTCCCCCTCCTCAGCCCACTTTGTAAGATGATCCAAAAGGACCCTCGCATATAGTTTGCCAGTAACAGAGAGCAGGCTAATCGGCCTATAGCAGGCAGGATCCTGAATTTTCCCTTGCTTAAAAATGGGAACTGTGATACTAGATAGCCAGGAGGCAGGAATCCTGTCTCCTTCTGCTACGACTGAAAATACTTTGGCTAGGATTCGCGCCCACCATAGGGTACTCGCTTGCAAGACCTCTGCAGTTATGCAATCAAGGCCAGGGGCTCTATTTCTCTTTAATCGCATGATCAAAGTTGCAATCTCATTTTCAGAACAGTCACCTAAACACCAATGTGAATCCACAGCATCAGGGGGCACAGTAGGCAGATCCTCAGACCCAACATCCCGATCAGTATATAACTCCTTTAAAAAAACTACCCATCCCGAGAAGGAAGGGCCTGGTCCTGGCGGCGATCTTCTTGGCCTTAACATACCATTTAATGCTGACCAAAATCTGTTAACATTGCCGGTAGAGAGATCTACCGCCATCCTAGCCCATTGTTCATCATAAAAGGCCTTATGTTTTGCCCTAATGAGCCTCATATAAGTGGCCCTAAGAGTCTTAAACTCCTCTTCTAGATGGGATAGCGATTCCTTATGCCACCGTCTCTTTTGGTAAACCACCCTCCTTTTAAGCTCCCAACATTCAGAGTCAAACCACTTACAGCCCGAGTTAGAAAACTTTGAGCCACTCTTACTCTTAACTACGAGCTGGTTCTGCACTGTCACAAGAATTTGCTCATACACTGGGACAAGGCATCCTGCCTCACAAGGGTTCTGAATCATATTGGCCAAATCTTCAATAGTGGCCAACCTAATTATCCTGTGCATTTCATGAATCAGATCCGAGGAAGAAAACCTCTTCAACACCTGGAGAGGTTCACAAATACCATCCATAGCAGGCGTAGGGCTCAGAGGGACCCCGCTCTGTAAATATACGGCAAGGGCTACATGATCACTTTCCGGTCTGATAATCCTCTCAATCTGTCCATACTGTTCTTGATAACAGGCCTCAACCAAGATCCAATCAACAGTGCTATTACCCTGGGGGCCCATAAAAGTAAAACCTCCAGGGGGCCCCTGCGACGCTCCTTCATATAATGCCCTGAGTCCAAAAACCTGGATCAGGGCATTAAGATGGTACTTAGGATGGGCACCTACACACATCCCACACATCCCAGCTTCCATGGCTATAGGTACCACACCTGTCTCCTGAACCACCCCCTCTACTACCTGCGTATTCCAATCACCCACTAACACTAGCCTAGCCTGCGGAAATCGTTCCTCCAACCCCAGGATTGCCTGCTCTAATGCGGACCACATCCCCTGTTGATAATATCATGAAGAAACAGGGGGAATGTATACATTAATCAAAAATTGGTCCTGGGGGAGTTTCCCAAGCTGTAAGTACCCCAACTGGAATTCCGACCTACACGAATCCAATATAGTAAGGTAATATCCCTTAGCAGAGGGAATCAAAAAGACCAAACCCCCTGAAACACGACCGTTGATACCCTGTTTGGAGCCCCCATGCAAAAAAATATCAAAACCAGGAAGTCCAAAGTCCTCTCCCCCCCTTACCCATGACTCCTGTAGGCATAAAAAAATCAAAGAACTGCAAAAACTCCAGGCTTTCAGGGTCCAGTTTACATGACTTAATACCAGATATGTTCCATGAAATAAGTCGAAAATAGCCGCCCACTCTAGGTCATTGCCGAGGAGACTCTACCTGAGAGTCCTCATCTAGGTTCATTTGGGAGGGCTCGGTAATATAGTACTCCTCCCTAGTAGTCAAACGAGTGGGGCCTCCTCCAATTCCAAAGAATTAGTAACCTCAACAGCGACATTACTCCTACAGTTCTGAACCAGCCCTGGGACTTTAGGATCCTGCTGGGCTGAGGTTAGCATCACAGCCCCCTCCTCCCCCTCACCCGTACGAGGCGGTAGCAGCAATATCTGCTTCCAAGGCCCAGGAACTGAGGTTTCCTTAACTGCCACAGCATCATGCTCAACTGAGTTCAGAATACCAGTGGTAACAAATTTTGGAACCTCAGACACCAATACAGGATCTGACATAAACTCCTTTATATGGGACAACCTGGAAATGAACAGATCTTGCTCAATCAGGGGAAGCTGCCTGAACATAGCACGGATTAGCTCAGGGTCATCTGAAGTTATATTCCCCCAAAGAACGGCCCTAAGCCAAGGGCGTAGCTACCATAGGGACAGGCGGGACATTTGTCCCGGGGCCCACCATGGCTGGGGGCCAACAGGCCCGCCGAGCCGCCCATCCCTATTGTAGCTAAGCCTCCGGGCTGTCCCTGATTTAAAAAAATAAATTAAAAAAAATAATTTCGGGCCTAGCCCGGTCCGCCCCCCCCAGCTTGCTGACAAAAGGCCCCCACTCTCCCGCTGGGCCCCCCCTCTCCCGCCTCACCGCGCTGGCCACTGGTTGGGCTGCCAAAGTACAAGCCCCGCCTCCCTGATGCAACGTGCCCTGCCGCACGGCGCTGGAATTCATTGCGCATGTGTCGGCATCCGGTCTCAAGCAGCACACGAGACCGGCACGCTGAAGTGCGGGGAACGAAGGGAGTGAGTGAGGCACTCAGCGATGGGTCATGGAGGGCACTGGCCATGGCAGCAGGGCTCTGCTGGGAGTGGTCTGGGAGAGACAGAGTGTGGGGTAAGATTAAAGGGGTTTTTGTGTTTTTTTACCGTTTGGGGATGCGTGTGTCGGGGTGGCGCACTGGCTGGTGAGGGGGGGAGAACTGAAGGGGATTTGGACGGAGTGTTGTGTGGGAGGGGTAAGATAAGGGGGTTTCGTAACTTCTGTTCGTTTGGGGGCGCCAGCGCTGGGGTGGCACTGGCTAGTGGGGGTGGGGGTGGAGAGAGAATTGAAGGGG
>QEPC01000373.1:2614412-2624880 GCA_003113815.1 Sphenodon punctatus
ATGAATATACAGAAATCTGTGTGTTCATGGGTGGGAGAGGCCTGTGTAAAAAGGGCCACATTCTCACAACTGTCTTACTTATACTATCTTAGGTAAGAATTTAGGATGTAAAGTAATATCTATTCTATCTTGGAAAATAAATCTGCAGATATGGTTCTGAGATTATTATGGCTGCTATTTCACTAACTTTTCTTAATGAAGTTATTGCTAACAGGAATACTGTCTTTAAACCCACACCCCATAACCAGCTCATTTGCGCGCACCCCCCCCCATATAATCAATTCATGCTGCCCCAGGGGCACAAATTAAATGGTTATGGGTGGGGGGCAACGTTAATTGATTATATGGGGACGGGGGTGCAAATGAACTGGTTATGGGGGCACAACTTCCCTTCCTCAGGACTTTATTAAAGGGTTCCCCAGGAATGGTGGTGCTGGAGGGAGTGGGCCCAATCCCCAAATGGGGTGGAGCCCAAAGGCAGTTATTTGGGTAATAACTGGGGCTCTAGTCTGGAGCTGAGGGGGGGGCGGGGTGCTGTGGGACTACAGAGCTGTGCATTGTCTGTGCTGCAGGGTCCTGTTTGCTGAAAACTGCATCCCTTGGTCTTTAACCCTGTAAAAGGGAGATGGGTGTTCAGCAGCGGTGGACCTGTCTAGAGCTAGTGATTGTGCAATGCCAGGTATATATATGAATGACAGGGGACAGTTTTCTTTAATAAGGATGCTGGGAGGAGAAAGAAGAAGGGATGGGGAGGTGGGGTAGGGGGCCCCCAAACCCATTTCTTGTCCCTGGGCCCACTCCAACCTAGCTACGCCCCTGCCCTAAGCTTTTGGGCTAGCCTATCCCCCAGAGACTCTGGATTGGGGGATGATAATCCAAAGGCATTTTGATGGTCCAGCCCCCCCAAGATCTTATTTTCAGGGCACAATTGGGGGGCTACCAATGGCAAAAGGTCATCAACCTGGTGTTGGGTTTCCATGGGCTGGAACTGAGAAGCAGAAACGGGGCCCAGATCCACCGGTGTATCCTCCTGACTTTCAGAGTCCAAACCCCCCAACTGACTAGCTAGATGCCCTAAATCAAGAGCACCATTTAAACCCCATGGGATCGGGACGAGGGGGGTACTATTGAGTGACAATAGGGGGCCAGATTTCTTATGAGCATGTGGCCCTAATTGGCCCTTCTCATAACTAGTCCAAACCCTATCCATTGAAATGCCCCTCCGCAGAAGATATTTTCAAGTCTTAAATATATCTAAGACCCAAGTATGGGTGAAAAAGGATACCTGCAATTTGTAAAGTCTATTTTGGTTTGGCAACCAAGTAACCTTATCTATTAACTCAGGGGTAAGCGTCTTCCCCAACAGTGAGGATAGATGCAGGGCAACATGGCCCAAAATTTCCCACTGATGAACAGCTCCATTAAAATCCCTCCCAATATACAAATAAATTGAATTTATATCAACAATTGCCGGGGCACAGCAAACATCCTGAGGCAGAGCTAAAAAGGATCTTTTTGCATGTGTTCCAGCAATCAAGGGTTTGGGCTTGATGTCAGGAGCCCCGATCTCAGAGGGGGCACCGGCACCCACAAGTCTACTTGTCAAGTCCCCCAATTGAGTTTTAACCAAAGCCAATGCATGGCTCAATTCCTTAAAACCCTCGAAAAGTGTCTCCACAGTTTTTGCAATGAGGCCCGATTTATACAGTAGGTAGTTCTTCATCATTGGGTCCCCACTCAGGAGTAGAATCCCCCTGAGGATCAGTTCCAGTTCGAGGGGAAGGAGGTCAGTTCCAAGCCTGTTTAGGTTCAGCCAGGACTGACAAACTTACAAAACTGTTGGTCGTTTCCAGGTTTCCAACAGGGTCACACTGTCCTCGATTCCTAATGATTTTTGTGGGCAGATCCTCGTCCGAAGAACAAGGCGAGAACTCCCGACCACGTTTCCTCTCCATCCTGCACCTAAAATGGGCAAAAAGTTGTAGTAACCTGGCCCCCTGGCCTGCGCCTAAGGCTGCGTGCACAAGCGCGTGCGCCCTTGCGTGCGCAGCCCTTAGGCGTGCTGCCTGCAGATGTGCACCTGCAGTGCTGCCACAGGCAGCGGCTTGATTTTAAGGTCCTGCAGTAAGGGGGTCAGTCTAGCTGGTCCAATCAGCGTGCTGCAGAATCAAAGTCAGCTGCAGGTACTAGGCTCATTCAGATAGTTCTTGCCCTGCCGAGGCCAATGTCCATTCAGAGCACGGGTCAGGCAATCAAGTCCTTTGTAAATGGGGCAGCCACACATCGCAGCTCCTGTCCCGGCTCCTGCACTCTCCCCAACAATGCCAGACCCACCTGTAATTAGATGAGATGCTACCACGCAGGTCCACCCATCTCTCACGCACCCAAGCATCTGTCTGAAGGGAGGGGTGCTCCTGTGACCCATGCATCACCCACTCATGTCCACTCACAGAGCATATGGGGAAAAGCTGGGATGCTTCGTGAAAGGGTAGGCAGAAAGGTGTGGGGGGGCAGGTGCCCACGCATCACCTGCCTGTATAAATGGTGGTATCCAGCCATGTCAACTGAGCAGTCTGCTGTTCAGAGGCACCGTGGATACAGAAACAGCCTTTGCATGGCACAGAAAACTGTCTGGGACTGCTGGGGAGCAGTCGGCCAGGACATGTCAATCTCTGAGGCCAGCCTGGTGTGCTTCACTCATGGTCCATGGCAGGCGGAGTGCGTGGAGACTGCAGGGGGTACCCACCCATGGAGCTGCCTGTTTGAACCCCTCCCCTATCACCCAACATGCACGGGCAGTCTGAGGCTGCCCCATACAGCACCCACAAATCCACCCCCCAGCTGTGCCCATTTAAAAATGGCCTCTGTTCCTAAGAGCAGGGGGAGCATACCAGGGCCAGAGATTAAACAAGTCTTCCCTTCCCCTGATTTCCCTCCTGGGGAGCCTGCAGGGAACTGCCATCAGGGAAAGCTGGAATAACAAGTAGTCAGTGAGGCTGAGACACATAATGATTGCCACCATTCCAGCCCCCTAATGTGGTGTGTTTATGGTTAGTCGTACAAACTCAAGAACAACCTGCAGACTGAACACAGGCTTGTAGTTTTGTTCCCTGGGGGAAGAGGGGGGGGAACTGGGGAACTCATCAGCAAACCCTTGGAGCAACTGAAAACATGCCATGGAATGAACACCTCTTCAGCAGTGAGGCCTCAGGTTTGTCAGTTTCACTAGTGAGCCAGTTTCAAAGGCTGCTTTTGTCTAGTCAATTTCACTAACAGCTAATTTAGCCATGTCAGGTTCACCAGCTGGGTGTTCGCCTTGCAGTGAGAAGCTTTTCCCTGCCACTTTTATCAGCTCAGCTTTTGGGCTTCACCTACTTATGCTCTCACCCTTTGTTGGTGAGAGCTAGTAGGGTGGCAGCATAACATGGAACTGCTGTTCCACCATGGGATATCATTGCAGTGAGTACTACAGGGTTGATTTTCCTCATGGTTAACTGTAATGTGTAGAGTCACTCTGTGAGTGAAACATGCAAGTGGGAAGTGCTGAGGTTTCCTGGGATTGTAGAGGACTCAGGCAGAGGGGTAACTAATTACCTCCCTCTGGCAAAGAATTTCAATTTCCCTAGAATGGGAGCCTCCCGCCCGCCCCACTTGTTTGAAGAAGTAAGTGTCTCCCTCTTTACACTCGCTTACATCCCTGCCCCGCTCAGAATATAGGGGAGGTTTTTACCTTGCAAAAAGTGCCCCTGATAAAATCCCTTTGCAGTTTCTGGGGGTGGGAAAGGACGGGAGGAGGTGAGGCCATGGTGGTTCTCACACCCTCCACACACTTGCTTACAGAGGGGGACAAGCACAAAGAAGAGAGTATGGAAGTCCCATGGTTCCCAGATCTCCCAGTAAGATAGTATGGTTGGCTCTATGCCACCTCCAACACAGGGCTGAGCCTAAAGTAATAATTTAGTCTTTAGAGCAGCTCTTCCCAAAATGAAGCGAGTGAGGCCCTGGGGGTTCAGGATATGAAAAACTAGCTGGGCACAGACAGACCTTTCCATTGTTCTCCCATCTCTAGCTGTTATGGTTGCAAAGAAAACTTTCAAAAGTGTGATCCCAATGTAAGTGATGCTGTGACTGCCTGGGTTGGCAGAGAGCCTGAAGCAATAGTTCTGAGGTGTGAACTGCCCTATTAATTTGAATGCAAGCTAATTAAGATGCCAATTAAGATACTCAAAATGTCATCATTGTTAACTGCTTCACTGCTGCTCATTAAAACATGTAAAAAAGAACTAATATATAACGACAGTCAACATAATCAGCATTGACTAAGTCTGGTGGGGCACAAAGGACTAACTATGCATCATGATGTATAAATTAGGACAACACCATGAGGCAGAACTGCAGGACAAGAACCACAACTATTTTCACTTTGCTGAATGGCGGCTCAGTTTCAAACATTCAGAAAATGCTGCCTAAGAGACCTGAGGGGCCAGCGCCTACAAGTTTTGAGTTACCTACATACTTTATATTCAGCATTTGAGATTTTATTATGTCAAGTCCAAAGAAAGAGAGAGCTGCAGTTGCAAGGAATAGATCATTTTAAATTACTTAGTTGCTGCACGGTTGCCAAGTGCCAAGGGGGGAGAAGGGAGGGTCAACTGGAAGTGCTCAGAAACATCCAGTAGGATGTGGTCGTGACTGAACAAGAATTTCTTGAAGCATCCAGAAAACTGCAATTATTTACTTATTTGATTTATTTCAATTTATAGCCCACTCTTGCTGGGTGGGCAAAGGGTGGATAACAAAGAATAAATAAAAACAGAAGAAAACCAAAACTATATACATTTCCCCATATAAGAAGAGCATCCCAATCCCTATCCCTGCTTGCCTAATGCCTGACTAAATAAGTAGGTCTTATTTTGCCTTTGGAAAATGATCAGGCTCAGACTTTGGTGAAACTCGAACTGCCTCGAGCTGACCTGAGGTCAGGAGAGTGCAGGATATAAATAAAATACAATACAATGAACTCCAGGAGAAAAGAGTTCCAAAGCTCTGGAGCAGCCACTGAGAATCCCTCTCTACATACCCATGCTGTATAGATCTGGTGCAGTGATCAAGCTTGTAAGGGGGAGTTCCCAGCTGACCCTAGGGGTCATAATGGAACATACAGGATTGCCACCCTCCGTTGTTCCAAACTCACATATCAGGCTGCCAAAATGAGGATATTAGTTCAAAAATTTATGAGAATTTTTAAAATAAAATTTAAATAATGTGGTTTTAAATGATCATTTATTTTATTTATTTATTTATTTATTTAATACATTTATTACTCACCCCCATGCCAATGGCATCCTGGGGCGACATACAATTCAATAAAAACATTTAACAAATAAAAAACTTTTTAAAAATCCAGCAATTTAAAAACCAAAACAGGGTCGGGAAAATGAAATAAAAATAAAAAGGGAAGGGAAGAGCTAAAACCCTAACCCCCCTCCCCCTCCCCTCCCCTCCCCAAAGGCCTGGGTGAAGAGTCAGGTTTTACACGCCCACCAGAATGTCAAAAGGCTTGGGGCCAGGTGAACTTCCTCCTGGAGGGAGTTCCAAAGACATGGCCCGGCTACCGAGAATGCCCTCTCAATTGTGGCCCCCTGCTTAACACGGGGGACCTCCAAGAAGGCACCCCCGGCAGACCGAAGGAGCTGCTCTGGGACGCAGAGGGTGAGGCAGTCCCTGAGGTATGAGGGGCCCAGACCGTGAAGGGCTTTGTAAATCAATACCAATACCTTGAACCTGGCTCGGCACGCTATTGGCAGCCAATGCAGAGTCCGGAGCACAGGTGTTATATGCTCCCGAAGACCTGTCCCCGTCAGGAGCTGGGCCACCACATTCTGCACTAGGGCAGCCCCACGTAGAGCGCGTTGCAGTAGTCCAGCCTCGAGGTGACAAAGGCAGGGATGAGGGAAACCAGGTCCGGCCCAGAGATGTATAGATGCAGCCTCCACACTAGATACAACTGGTGGAAGGTGGCCTTCGCCACCACCTCCACCTGCCGATCCAGGTGGAGATCCGAGTCCAACACCACCCCCAGACTCCGAACCTGCTGAGCTATCGGAGGGCGAACCCCCCCATCAGGGGGGGGGCGACACCTCCCTCGTCCTCCCCACTACCATCACCACCATCACCTCTGTCTTATCGGGGTCTGCTCTGCCACATCCACTCTGTCACGGCCGCCAAACAGTGAGATAGCAACGAGACAGTAGGGCCTGGGTCAGCTGAAAAAAAGAGGTACAGATGAGTATCATCAGAATATTGGTGACATCGCACCCCGAGCCCTCTCATGATCTTCCTCAAGGGCTGCATATATATGTTTAAAAATAATGGAGACAGGATGGAACCCTGCGGAATACCGCAGGACAAGGTGCAGGGGCAAGATGTTTCAGCTCCCAACCCCACCCGCTGGCTTCTCCCCGAGAGGAATGAGCAGAACCATTCCAGAACAGTCCTGTCCAAACCCCCCAGGTCTCACAGCTATCTCAACAACAGCCCATGGTCCACGGTATCAAAAGTGGCCGAGAGATCTAACAGGATAAGAAATGTAGAACATCCTGCATCAATCTCGAGGTGGAGATCATCGACCAAGGCCACAAACGCTGTCTCCATGCCATAGCCAGGATGAACCCAGATTGAAAAGGGTCGAGGAAACCGATGCCGTCTAGATGTGCCTGGAGCTGGATCACCACCACCCACTCAATAACCTTCCCTAAAAAGGGAAGGTTAGAGACAGGTCGGTAGCTGGCTAGTGCTTCCACATCTAATGATGGTTTCTTCAGCAGAGGACACACCTTGAGGCTGGGTGACAACCTCCCCTGCTGCAGGGACGCATTAACCACTCTCGCCAACACTGTCCCCAATGTCTTCCTGGAGACTTTCACCAACCAGGATGGGCAAGGATCAAGTTCACAACTGACGGCTCTCACAGACCCCAGGACATCCACCACCTTGGCTGGCGTCACTTCCTGAAACTCCCCCCACAAAGTTAGACCAGACAGGGCCTCCATAACCTCGCGCTCTCTACCCACAGTCCCCCACCTGGTGTCAAAGTCACTCTGAATCTGAGCGATCTTGTCTGCAAAGTAGGTGACAAACTCCTCACAGCGGCCTTGGGACAAGTCCCCGTCCAGGCAGAGGGAAGCCAGACTGACCAGCCCCCGCACCATCCGAAACAGCTCCACCGGGCGTGACTTTGCAGATGCTATGAGGGCAGCAAAGAACTCCTTCTTTGCTGTCCTCACAGCCTCAACATAGGACCGCAAATGGGCCCTATGGAGAAGTCAGTTGGATTCAGAGCAGGTTCAACACCAGTGTTGCTCTAGCCTCCTGCTTACCTATTTCATACACCGCAGCCCCTTGGTTTACCAAGGGGCCCTGCAGCGACGAGACGGAGGCAGGGGGTATCTCAGAACCACCCTGTCAATGGCCTCCTCCAGCAAGCTGTTCCAATGCTGGACCAGCTCACCGACAGAGTGGCTGTCCAAGTCCAAGGTTAATTCCCTCAGGACCTCTTGGAACCGCTGGAGTTCCATCAGCCTCCAAGGGTGGACCAATCTAACTGGTCCCATCCCCTTCTGGAAGTGATGTGCTGAGAGGATGGCCTGAAGGAGATAATGGTCTGTCCATGACAAAGGCATAGCCCTAACCTCCCCCACAACCGGACCATCCGCCTCAAGGCCAGAACTGAAAATCAGGTCAAGAGTATGCCCCCCACGTGGGTTGGGCAGTTGACCACTTGGGACAAATCCATGGTTACCATGGCAGCCATGAATTCTCGCTTCGATCCTACAAGGTCGGCATGGGCATGGGCATTGAAGTCCCCCAGGATCAAAGTCCTGGAGGAGTTCAGCGCCACCTCCGAGGCCAACTCTGCTAGAGTGGCAAGGGATGCTGCTGGACAGGAAGGGGCCCGGTATACCAGCAGCACCCCTAACTTGCCCCCAGCCAAATCAAACACCACATGGAGGGCCTCAATACCTGCAATCTCCTGGACTGGATATCTCCTAACAGGCCAGTCTTCTCTAAAAATAATTGCTACACCACCTCTGCTGCCTGTGCGGGGCTGGTGCTGCACAGCATACCCGGCTGGAACGAGGTTCGCTAAAGTTGGTCCAACCATCTCGTCCAGCCAAGTCTCTGTAATTTATGGGACAACAGGCCTCTCTGCCGATTTTCTGCCCGACCATGAAATCTAAAATTCTCATGAATTCATTGAGTATCATGGTTTTAGGCTTCTGGCAATCTCTAAAATCTAAAATCATAATGAGAGAAAACAATTATGAGGCAATCCTCCACCACTGCAGTCAGTAGCAAATTTTGCCATTGACTTATAGGTGGAGGTCTCTGCCTTGAGACATTGGCAGCTCCTAGATATTTGAACAAACCCAGATGCCCTCGCTCCACACCCACACCCCTGCAACTGCTTTCAAATTCATATAGCTCCATCATGTCCGAAGACCTCAAGTTTTCCCTTCGTAACAATGACTTGGCCTATGGTAGCCATTTCTGCAGGTCTTCCTTTACCAACGCCTCAAAGGAAGAGTGGGTGGAGACGCTAGCAAAGTAACAACCCCATTTTTACAGATGAAAGATAACCTGAGAAAGGAAAAGTACCCAATTGTTGGAGAAAATAATAATAAAGTGTGGGGGAGGGACATACAGGAGACAACTGGTGAGGCCACATGAGCTGCGGTGGCCCAATCACTGCTACCACACCATGGGGCCAGCATGGGGAGCCAGGCAGACGGTAATGGGAAAGCTGGGCAGGCCAGCCCGTCAGAGCCACTGCCACGGACAAGGTATGAGTGCGTGCCCAGCCCTGCCCCACTCCCTCCCCCAGCCCGACTGACATCCCGCCCCAGGCTGTGACATGGCCACACACGAAGGGCAACAGCACCTGCTGCTCAAGGCTCCACAGCTGTGCTCCCTGAGTGGCGTGGAAAGCGCAGCCCATCCACACAAGTAACCCCACCTTGGACAGCCTTACCCCCTTTGGGGTAAAGCTTCTCCAATGTCCTCGAACATTTTCTGAGGGTGTGTCGCATAGCAGCCAGCTGCTTCCCCTCCCCAGGACATTTGGCAGGCACCAGCTACACGATGCACTGCATTGTGCGGCCCGGCTGCCCAGAGTGGGGTAAGGGCGTGGTAGCCTCCCCAGTCTGTCTCGTGTGACTGCACCCAACCTTGCAAATTCAAAATCTAACATGCTTAAAGCAATTTTAATTAGAAAGGGAACTCTTTTAATTTAATTTTGTTTCAAACTTTTCTATAAAAAGAAGTAAAATGAAAGCAAGGTTTTCCCTCTGAAAAAGGAGGAGGAGCTGCAGCGGATGAAGTGTGAAGGGCGGCAGTTAGAGCGATGGTGGCATCACTCGTGTGCTGAAGTTGACCGATTGTGGCATAGAGTCTGGTTACGTACCTATGCCATTGCGGCGTGGACAGCAAAGAAGGTTTTATTTGCTGCCCTCATTGCGTCCGCTAAGTCCCGCCCGGCTGAGCTGTGGTGAGGGGGCTGGTCAGTCCGACCTCGCTCCGCCTGGACTTAGAATCATCAAATGCTCATTGTGATTTGTTTGTGGATTTCTTTGCGGATAAAATCACTCAAATTCACCACGGTTTTGATGCAACTTCTTTAGCAGAGGACGGGTCAGAGGCAGTAGAAGCCCCATCCTGTCCTGTTTTGTGGGATGAGTTTCGGGCTGTGTTGCCATCGGATGTGGGGGATGCTCTTGGGACTGTGAGAGTCACCCATTGTGAGTTAGATCCATGCCTGTCCTGGCTAGTTAAGGCTAGCCGGGAGACACTGGGGCCATTGCTGGCAGGGATAGTAAATGCTTTCCTTAGGGAGGGCAGGGTGCCAGGCTGTCTCAAGGAGGCGGTGATGCTGCCCCTGCTCAAGAAGCCATCTTTGGATGCTGGCACTTTGGCCAGCTTCTAACCTTCCCCTTTTAGGGAAGGTTATTGAATGGGTGGTGGCTCAGCAGCTTCAGGGTCATTTGGACCGGGTCAATTTTCTTGATCCCTCGCAGTTGGGCTTCCGTCACGGAGACTGCGCTTGTGGCCTTGGTCGACGACCTCCCCCTTGAGTTGGACCAGGGTCGCTCGACCCTGCTGATCCTGTTAGATCTCTCGGCTGCATTTGATACTAGGGGTGGGAATACTGGTAAATCCGGAATCCGATAATGCTGGTACTGGGTGTACCGGCATTATCGGATTCAACCCGGTAATCCGGTCTGGTTACCGGATTCCGGGTACCGGATTTCTTTACATTGCAGCCATTTAAATGAATGGCTGCAATGTAAGCAATGAAAGCCCCACCAAAAAGTAAAAAAAACCCAAAAACCTCCCCGAGTCCAGGCTGCGTGGGTGGAAGGGGGGACACCCCCCACCCACCCTGCCCAGCCTGGATTTTTGTTTAAAAAAA
>QEPC01000373.1:2624980-2638169 GCA_003113815.1 Sphenodon punctatus
CCCGCCGCCGCCGCACCCGGAGCTCCGCAAAGGTAAGCAAAGCACTCAACTTTAGTAGGGGTGTCCCCCCTCCCACCCACGCAGCCTGGGAGGGGGAGGGGGGAGGAATTAATTGTATTTCATTGATTTCAATGGGGACACAGTGCCCCATTGGACTCAATGAAATAAAACCGGTACCGGTATACCAGATTTAATCCGGGAATCCGGTTCTTTGAGAACCGGAAACCGGTAAATCCTGTATCCGGTATTTACCCCGGGGTCCCAACGCTATTTGATACCATTGATCATGAGTTGTTGGTGACTCGGCTGCGGGACCGGGCAGGGATTGGCGGGACTGTTCTTGAATGGTTCTGCTCTTTCCTGGCTGGTAGAACCCAGCGTGTAGTCCTGGGGGAGTTTTCATCTTTGCCCCAGGACATCACGCGTGGAGTACCGCAGGGTTCCATCTTATCCCCTCTCTTGTTCAATGTGTATATGCAGCCTTTGGGGGAGGTTGTCCGGGAGTTTGGGGTGAGGTGTCATCAATATGCTGATGACACCCAGCTATATCTCTCATTTTCCTCTGACTCAGGCCTGGCAGTCTCAGTGCTTACCTGGTGTCTGTCGGCTGTTGGGGATTGGATGAGGGCGAGATGCCTGAAATGTAATCCTGACATGCAGAGGTGATGGTTGTGGGGAGGGTCAGGGGGGTAGTAGCACCCATCACTGATGTGGTCTGCCCTCCCCTGGTTACGCAGGTCCAGAGTCTGGGGGTGCTCCTGGACCCACAGCTTCACCTGGATGCCCAGGTGGAGGCTGTGATGAAGCGGGTATTTCGCCAGTTACATCTGGTGTGTCGGCTCAGGCCATATGTTTCAGACTTGGATCTGGCTACAATCGTCCATGCTTTTATTACCTCGAGACTGGATTACTATAACGCACTCTATGTGGGGCTACCCTTGGTGCTGGTTTGGAAGCTGCAGCTGGTACAGAATGCGGCAGCCCATCTCTTGATGGGGATGGACCGACGCGAGCACATTACACCAGTGCTCCGTTCTCTGCACTGGCTGCCGATAGTTTTCCAGGCCCAATTCAAGGTGTTGGTATTAACCTTTAAAGCCCTAAATGGCTTGGGCCCCACCTACCTGCGAGACCGCCTCACTCTCTGGGTCCTGGATCGGCCCCTGTGGTCGGCTGGGGGCATCCTCCTCAGGGTCCCCCTGGTTTCCCAGGTGTCCACCATGAGGAGGGCGTTCTCTGTAGCTGCACCGCGGCTGTGGAACTCCCTTTCATTGGAGGTCCATTTAATTACTGACCTCCCCTCTTTCCGCAGACACTATAAGACCTGACTGTTCTGCCAGGTCTTTCCTGAGGGAGGTCAGGTGGGTGGGTTGGGTTAGGGCAGGAAGGGATGGGTTTTAATTTATTGTTTTAATTGTTGTTTGTTGTATATTTTAATGTTTTAAAATGTTGTGAGCCACCCCGAGATGCCTGAGGCAGGAGGGGGTGGCATATAAGTTTTAAAAATAAAATAATAATAATAATAATAATAATAATTTATTTTTAAAATTGGTTTTGGAGGGGAAAAGATTTTGGCTGAGAAATTTCAGCAAGATCAATTGTACATACACACTACAGAGGTTTCTTTGCTTAAATTAGGCACATGGAATTGCAGCACCTAACTGAAAAGTTGGGCTCCTTAATTCCATCTTTTCACTAGGGGTGCTTTAAAAATAAATAAATATAAGATACATTTCTAATGCCTGTTACGTAAAATGCATGGGAAAATTGTATCATCCATGTGTTTCACTGTCATTCATGCTTTGCATGATTCCATTCCACTACCCAAATAACTTGGATCCATATCCATTATGCAGCAAAGGTGTCTACACACAGCCAAAAAAGGGCAATTTGACCTCAGACTTATGGCTACAGTAATTCATGGATAGAGACGATTTGCTGTACAAGCTGCAAAGGCATTTCCACAGCTATTTACTGAAGCAGTGCAAATGTAGCACTCATCAGATAAATTACCAATGCTCTTTTCAGTCAAAGCAAAAATATTGTGTATCTGAGAAATTAAACAGATTAGGCTTGTGATTTTAAATAAATGTGAAACAATGATGGGGTTATTGGAGGCAGACAATAGGAATTCTGTACTAATATCCAGAGCATGGAACTGCATTTGATGTGATCACTCTGGCGCATTCACACAAGTGTCTTCTGCTATCTGCTTTTAAATTTCTTGTGGGAGATAACATGCCTTCCCAAATTGCAAGAAATGCACAAGAGGAAAATAGCATGATTGTCAAACTGTGGTTTGCACCCTGAAATTTATTACTTGCAGGTTATTTGCTGAGGTATAGTGAGATCTAATCTTTTCACATGATTAAAACTCCCCTGGGGAAACAGGTTTTTGTGGTTTTTCCTCTCATGAGAATGTGCCTTCTGGCAGTAGATTCCAGAAACCATTTAAAAGGGGGGAAATGGAAACTCCTAGAAATCACAAAATCTTAAATGTTCAAAGGCCACACATTCACATAACCTGCTCTCAGTGGGGGACAAGGAATATATAGTACAGCCCATGCCAAAGCCATGTGTCTCAGTTGTTATGTGAAGGTTGAATGTGAGGCATTAGCAAATCCATGTACAACTCTGTGCAGTCAACTCTCCAAGATCAAGTAGAGCCAGTAAATCATGAGGCCTGGTAGTGTGCTTAATTCCATAACCTAAATAGGCATTTCTTACTGTGTAACCTTCCTCACCAAACAATTATCTCACAGCCGACCTATTGGTATAAAGTATCCAGGCGGTGTAATCACATGAGCTGCAGAAATCCAAATCCCTGGCCGTCCCATAGCGGGCAAGTGCAGCCGCCATGCTGCGAGGCCAGCACAGGCAGGGAGAAGGGCAGAGAATTCCTCCCACCCCCCTGCAGGAAAGCTGGGCAGGCGGGCCACTATAGGACTTCCTGTCATGGCACAGGGCAGGCCGAGGCACCAGCTACATGAGCAGGCACCAGGCCCTGTCCTGCTCCTCCCCTCTGGCCCAACCACTATCCCGTTTCCGGCTGTGATGTGGCCATGCAGAACTGGAGCAAACAGCCTCTGCTCAAAGACTGAATTTCCTTAAAATATAGTGGGAAATATATTGTAAGAATAGAAGTGCCATACTGGGTCAGACCAATGGTTCATCAAGCCCAGCATCCTATCTCTGATAATGGCCACTCTTGGTTATTTCAGAGATGTACCCAACAGGTCATAACAGAGTGATCCAATCCCTGTTGACAGTCAGAAGTTATATCCCCGAGCCTACTTGGCTAATATCAGAACTGCCTCACCCCCGGGCCCTGGATCAGCTCCTGTGGTTGGCTGGGAGTGCCCTTCTTGAGGTTCCCCAAGTTTCTCAGTTGGCGACTACGAGGAAGACGTTCTCAGGGGCTGCACCAGGGCTGTGGAACTCTCTCCTGATGGAGGTCTGTTTGGCCCCGGACCTTCCCTCTTTCCGAAGACAGTGTAAGATCTGGCTGTTCTGCCAGGCATTTGGTGAGAGAGACAGGTGATGGGTAGGGAGGGGGGTTTAGCTTCAATTTTGTGTTTATTTTTATACTGATGATTTTTATATTTATATTTATATTTATTATATTATTATTTTATTTATTTATATAGCACAAGCAATGTACCTGGCACTGTACAATCCACAGTCAGAGACAGGTCCCTACCCCTAAGGGGCTTACAATCTGAGAGACAAGGAGGGGGATACGAAGGAGAGTTAAACATCAGGAAAGACAAGAGTATATTCATGAGGTTGAGAAGTTGCAGGCTCATGTGCTTCGCTTAGTTACAGGGAATTAGGTTCTGAATGAGGGGGAGAGGATGCAGTTTAACTCATGACAAGTTAGGGAAGGCCTGACAGAAGAGGTGGGTTTTCAGGAGGGATTTGAAAGTTAGGAGGGAGGGAGCGGAGCAAATGTATCCAGGGAGTGAGTTCCAGGCATGAGGGGCAGCAAGGGAGAAGGGGTGAAGATGTTTAGGGGTTTGCAAGCAGGTGAGGGTGGGGGCAGAGGAGGAGCGAAGTAGGGCTGTGCAAACAGAACCGAGTTCAGAAATTCGGTTCGGTTCAGTTTGAAAATTGAGTTCGGTTCGAATGTTCGCTTTGGTCGACCGAACAATTCGAGTTCAGTTGAATTCCTAACTGCTGAACCGAGTTTGTACATTCAAAACTGGGGTTTTTTGTCTTCTGAACTGGTTCGAATTCGACTGAACAGTTTGGTTGAATTTGAGTTTGGTTCGGTCGACCGAACTATTCAAGTTCGATCTGAACTCCGAACTTCCGAACCACATTCGCACATTCCTAGAGCAAAGCTCCCAGGCAAAGAGCGTGGTGGGATACAAGAGTGGAGAGATATGGGGGAGCAAGGCCATGAAGAGCCTTGAAGGTGAAGACCAGGAGCTTGTACTGAATGTGTTCCCATTATTATTATTATTTATTATTATTAAACATTTATAAAGCGCCAGCAACAACCTGGCGCTGTACAGAACATATAATCAGCTGTGGTCCCTACCTGTGGCTNGTTTTTTGAATTGTAATTGTACTGAATTTGGTTTTTATTTTTATTTTAAGAAAACTCTTGTGCATTTAAGGTTTTTTTAAACTGTTAAGTTTTTTGTTTTGGTTATACTTGTTATACTTGTATCCTTTACACAATGCAACTTCATTTAATTTGTAGTTTATTTTCTTATAGGCTTATTTTCATAAACTTGAAGTTGTTCTTTATATATGCAAGGAATTAAAAAAAAAACCCTCAGAGGGCTGGAATTCATTGTGATATTTTGTTATAACTGCCAAAAGTAGAATTAAAGTTTGTGGCAAATTACTTTTTTTTTTATTGTTCCCAACAGATCCCCACCTGTCACTGCTAGTTAAACAAGCAATAGACACAACCAATGTGTCAAATGAGCCTAGTGGGGGGTTCTCTTCTGCAAGTGGTGTGAAATATGAGGGATTTGGGGATTTTGAGTTAATTCATCTTGGTACCAACATGCTGGAATTACATACCATTTAGCAAAACAGAAATTTCCCTAGGTGCAAGTAGATTGTGAAAAAGTCTCGTAAACAGGAACTGAATTTTAAATGCACAGAAAAGGTGGGGTGGAATGTGAGTGACTGTCAGGCACTATAACAAGATAGATAATATTCCTTTTAAACATACGGATGACATCTTAACATAAGCTCTTGTTCCAGCTCCTTGGCACTCCTGGAGCAGTGCAAAGTAACCAGAAATCTGCTCAAATAGGACACCCGAAAATATTACCAAAAAATGATCAGCGATGAGACTCCTACACTGCCATCCCTTCATATGGCAAATGTACTGGAATCCTGGAATGGTGGGGAAGGGGGACGCTGGAGGTAGGAGGAGGAAATGTACTAGCCCGCTCATCAGCACTTTGGCTGGTGGAATGGTCACTGTGGAGTTGACACAACTTAGGACATCCCTTCGGCTGCTCTCTCTCTCTCTCTCTCTCTCTTAGTTTGGGTCCCTAGTGATAAGGGGCTTTGTTACTTTGTTCCTGGGTTTCAGGAACCTGTGCAAGTCTCAGTTCCATTTTCTGGGGTTTGAGGAAGCTTCTGAAAAAAGATAGGAAGGAAACTTAAATGGAATTATTTGGGCAGTGAAAAATGGGCAGAAACCTCTCAAGTAAACCACTGAAGATTTACTTCTCTCTCTCCAAATCAGTGCAGGCAGCAGAGAATACCTATAAGCCTTTAAAGATGCTTTGAATCAATGGGATTTGGTTGTCTGAAGGGAAAGGGAACATAACTGGTAACTCAGAACATAGCGCTCTTGCCTCTGAGCAAGGAGGAGAGAACTTGGTAGGAAAGAACTTGGATGGTGTATTAAATGTAAGTAGGAGAAAGCTTAGTTGATTAGATAGACAGGTCTGAAATGGTGGCTCAAATAGCAAAAGTATGGTCTCACTATTAACACTCACAGCACCGGGATTCCATTGTCCTCACTGAGGGAAACAATCAACCAGCACTTCAGTGTGATGTTTGGGGGTCCTGTGCTATTGAAGGTGCCAACTTTGGGGTATGAGCAGAGCAGGGAGGCATAGAGAGGGCACATTGCCCCTTGGATTTGGGCTGCAAGGGACACTCTCCTCAATTTTAGCTCCCCATGACTTTCACGCACACCTAACTTGGGGAATGTGCTCTTCTTCCACAATGGGTGCTTCTAAATGGACCGCAGCTCCAGTTCTGCCCATGCCAGCCCACTTCACCCCCAGGCTGGCCAGTCCCGCCAGATGTGGAAGCGGAGCAGATGCAAGCAGCCCTGCTTGTGGCACTCTGGAACACAGAAGAAAGTGTTAGAATTTCCAGGCCAAGCGCTTAATATACCTGTAGCTTCCTTAATACCTGAAGCTGGTAGTGCTATTCTTCATGTTCAGTGATGGTGGCATGCGTGCTCTGTTCACTTCTTTACCCCATTTCACCTGGAGCAGCTGCAGTTCAGTAGAGGGTGAAGAGATCCTTGGAAATGTTTATACAGTTTCCTAAGCACACTGTGAAGGATTTCAAATAAGTGCCCCATCTAATCATTCTGCATACAAATTGCTCCTTATTCTAAATCAGCTATTGATAAGTAGGATAGGGACTCACAGGATGCTGGGGATGCAGAGGAGGCTTGCTTTGCTTGACCACATACAAATGTAGAGCCCAACATTTGCTTTTGAAACAGTGCATGTTGGCATGGAAGGAAGAAGGGAATAGCAGGGATTATCCTAAACGCAGCTTCTTCTTGTCTGGCTGCCTCTGGCTAAACAGATGAGGCAACATTGCTAGAAGGAGCTGTGCTAAGCAACACCCAAGGGATAACAAAGGGAAGCACAACACACCTTACAGGGACAGCAGGTTTCTCCTCCTCCTCTTGCCAAAGCTACAGATCCTGAGGGTGGGAAGAATCTGGTGCACAGCCAAGATGGAAAAGAGGACAGCTTCAGAGGGGAGAAAAGGGGGAGATTAAAAGACAGACTGAGCCCATGGGGCAGAATGGGCACTTGGTAGGAGAGAACTTGGATTGTGTATTAAACTTAAGTAGGAGAAAGCTTTTAGGTGATTAGACAGATCTGAAATGGGGGCTCAAATAGCAGAAGTATGGTCTCTCTAAAAACTCACAGCACCGGAATTGTGCTCAGCTAGGGAAACAATCAACCTACATTTCTTTGCAAACTCGGAAGTGCTCAATATCCTTAGTGAGAGAAATGTTTAATAATGTGCACTTTGGAGTCAGGTTACAAGATGGGGTTGGTCTCTTTCTCTGTTAAATACTGTATGTGAAATCTACTTAGGGTTTATTCCATGGAAGTTCTAAAATAGTTTCCTTTTGGGAGAGTCCCTCTCCTAATGTTTGATGGTTGGTGTGTTGCCTCAAAAGCTCTGTTCACAACCCTAGAAGCATTTGTTTTTCTTTGCTGCATCTTGGCTTTACATTGCCATGCATATGTATATCCTGCTTTTCTTGTCACCTCATGCATAACCTGATGCTGTGCTATGATAGCTTATTCTGGCAAGGACTGGAATAATAAAAAGATATCTTTAAACAAAAAAAAGAAGAAGAAGAAGTCACAGTCCATTAAGAAAGATGTCAGCAGGAGCTTATTCTTTACCAGCCTTGGTTCTTCCAGAAATTTATCTAACAATATCATCAGTTCTTACATTAAATTCACTCTGCCTGAGCTGGATGCTGGCTGTTCTAAATATAAACCTCATTCTGTGAACATGGTGTCTAGTAGGAAACACTCAGTATGCATCTTGGTATTGCTGCCATGTTCTCAGCGGGAAAGGCATTGGGGCCTTTCACACACTTTCCCGCTGTCCATCAAAGACAGCCAGGGGCAGAAGGGCTTGTTTGGAAGAGCCAGAGAATATGACAGGAAGTGTAACCACCTTATGCTAACAACACAAGAAATAAAAACAGTGAATTTAACACAGAGCCAGCAGATCTGCCTCTTCATTAATTCTCACACAGGTTACTACGTATGAGTCATTGGAAGACTGCACCTTTCCTTGCGGTAACTGCCTGCCAGATTGTCAGTTAGCCAATCCCATGAAACTATACAAAGGATACTGGGGAAACCCTGTGGAAGGTAGCACAGTGAAGGAGAGTGCAGCAGCCACAGATGGCACAGTTACCAACCTTCCAATTTTGAAGCCAAATCTCTAGGTTTTAACACGTCTTCTACAGTTTCTGCGTGAAGCCTTGATTTCCCCGATTATCCAATAAACTGTTTGGAGACATTTTTTCTGGTGAGGAGAAGGGCCATGTTAGAAGAAGTCAGGGCAAAGAAATTCTCCCGCCCCTTTGTAACGTGGCCCCGCCCCCTGCAGAGCGCTGTGAAGTCATAATGCTCTGAAAGGGGTGTGTCCAGGCCAGAAGGAGAATGCTCCACCCCATTTCATAACATCATAATGTTATGGCAACACTGGAACAGGCAAGAGACTGTCTCTTATACACATCTAGATGTGTATAAGAGACAGGTGTAAAGGGAGAAGGGAATGGGGCCCAAGACAGAGCCGTGGGGAACTCCCACAGAGAGGGGAAGTGATGTAGAGGAGGTACCAGCAAGAGAAACATTGAAGGAGCAGTTTGAGAGATACAAAGAGAACCAGTTGAGAACAGTGTCCTGGAAACCAAGGGAGCATAGAGAATCCAAGAGGAGGCCATGATCGACAGTGTCAAAGGCAGCAGAAAGATCAAGGAGGACAAGAACAGAGTAGAGGCCCTTAGACTTAGCTAAGAGAAGGTCATTGGTTATTTTGACAAGGTCAGTCTCAGTCGAATGAAGAGGGCGGAAGCCTGATTGGAGGGGCCGGGGTCAAGGGAGGAATTTGAAGAGGGGAAATCCAGACATTACGTGTAGACAGCTCGCTCCAGGAGCTTGGAAACGAAGGGTAGGAGCAAAATGGGGCAATAACTGGAAGGGTCCGAGAGATCAAGAGTAGCCTTCTTAAGGATAGGGGAGATGGTAGCATGTTTGAAGGCCAATGGAAATGACCCAGTAGAGAGGGAGAGATTGATGATGTACAGCAGAAAAGGCGCAGCGGTGGGGGCAATCAACATTAGGAGGCGAGAGGAGATGGGGTCAAGGGGGCAAGTGGAGAGGTTGGATGAAGAGAGGAGGGAGGTGACCACATCAAGAGAAGCTGGGGAAAAGGAGAAGAGAAGAGAGACAGGAGGGGGAACATCAGGGAATGAGGTGGAGAAGGGAGAGGGTTGAGAAGCAATTGCAAGGCAGAGTTTATCAATCTTGTTGAAAAAGTGGAGAAGATGCTGTGTGGTGAGTGAGGAAGCAGGGTGGGGGAGGACAGAGAGGCTTCAGGAGGAAAGCAAATGTGGAGAAGAGACAACGTTAGTTGCGGGAGTGGGATTAAATTAACATGGTGTAATAGTGATCTTTAGCAAGGGAAAGGGCATTGCTAAACTCAGAGAGCGCAAATTTGAAGTGGAGAAAGTCAGCGAATTCATGAGACTTCCGCCAAAGGCGGTCGGCGGCTCAAGAGCAGGATCTGAGGTGGCAGATGGTAGGGGTGAGCCAGGGACGTGGGTTTATGTGACGGATAGGATGGCAGGAGAGGGGAGCATGGGAGCCAAGGGTGGAAGAAAGGGATGAGTTGAAGATGGACACAGCAGAGTCTAGACAGGTGGTTGAGGCAACAGGTGAGAGTTGGGGAGAGATGGAGGAAGCAAAGTCAAGAGGGTCAATGGATTGAAGGTCACGGAAAGAGTGAGAGGTTGAGGAGGCAGGTGGGGGTGAGTGGGAAAGATGGAACGAAGCAAGGTGATGGTGAGAGACAGGAAGTGCGTCAAAGGAGAGATCTGAGAGAGAGCAGTTTTTAGATAAGATTAGGTCAAGGGAGTGGCCGTCACGGTGCATCGGGACATCTGTCTGGAGGTGAAGGTGAAACGAAGAGGTCAGCGAGAAGAATGTATATTTATACGTATTCTTTTAATGCTGTTAATATGTTGTGAGCTGCCCTAAGCAGCTGACAGCAGGAGGAGAGGGGTAGAAATTTGTTGAAATAAATAAAATAAATAAATTAATGGAACTATCCTCCAAGAACTTATCCACTCTTTTTAAAAACCCAGCTATGCTACTAGCCTTGACCACATACTCTGGCAACACGTTCCACAAAATAATTGTGCAGTAAGTGAAAACGTACTTTTAAAAATTTGTATTAAATCTGCTGCCAGTTAGTTCATGGAGTGTCCCCTGGTTCTAGTACTATTTGAGAGGGCAAACAACAATTCCCTATTTACTAGTTCCATGCTACTATGATTTTTATAAACTTCTATCATATCCCCTCTCAGTCATCTCTTCTCCAAGCGGAAGAGCCCCAACCTATCAAGTCTCTCCTCATATGGAAGCCACACTATATCCTTGATTGTTTTTGTTGCCCTTCTCTGTACCTTTCTCAGTTCTAGTAGATCGTTTTGCAGTGGGGCAACCAGAACTGTACACAGTATTCAAAGTGTGGTTGCACTTCGCTACAGTAGCAAAATTACAATATTTTCTGTTTTATTCTCTATCCCTTTCTGAATAATTCCTAACATTCAGTTTGCCTTTTTGACCTCTGCGACACACTGAGCTGTGGTTTTCAATGAATTGTCCACAATGACTCCAAGATCCTTTTCCTGAGAGGTAACCCCTAATATAGAACCCAGCATTGTGTATATATAGTTGGGATTATTTTTCCCTATGTGCATCACTTTCAATTGTCAACATTAAATTTCTTCTGCCATTTCGATGCCCGCAGACATCCAGTCTTTCACGATCCTCCTGTAATTCCTCACAGACTGCTGCAGTTATCTGTAACTATCTGGAATAAGTTTGTGTCATTTGCAGATTTGATCACTTCACTCAGTTTCCTCAGATTATAGCACAGAAGCTACTTGACGCCCCACAGTGGAACTGCTTGTGATGTGACATGTGCCAAACCAGTTTAAAGTCATCTTAGGCTACAGCCCATCACAAGAGCTCTCCCCCATTGTTTAGGTAAAAACAAACATGACGGTAACCCTCCCTGACCCGTGGGTCACTATCATGTGTGTTGTCAGGCTGCCAGATGTTCACCTGGATGCCCCTGAGCATGTTGGTGGCTAGTCCGGGCTCTCACCTTGGCAAATGGCTGAGGTCACAGCCTGGGCTCTCTCTGGCGTGATTGGGGCAAAGCGGGCCAGAGTATGTTGACTAGGGTTACCATACCTCCCCTTTAAAAGAAGGTGCTTATGAAAAATACATGTTGCAGGGCTGCACTGGAACCAATGCAGTCTTGCACCATGGGGCCTGCTGGCTGCACGTTCATGCATCTTCCTGCCCCATCCCTCCCTGAATCCTGGCTGCATGAATGTTTGTTTCACAGTCCAACCTGGTCCGGACCGTGTCCACAGCATCTTCCTGACCCAAGCTAGGCTGTGTTGCCACCATGGCGTAGTCACATTTGTTTTTACCCTTTGTCTCTGAAACTCTTCTGATTCTACAATAGCCTTTTTGAGGCAGGGAATCCTTCCCCTCTAATTCAGAGAATGACAATCTGAGGACATGTTAGGATGTCTGCAAGCTTAGGAAGCTGGCTTATAGTCTGTGGATAACTGCAGAAATACTTCCTTGGGCCCATGGGACTTTTTATGTACTGCTGATGATTTCTCCATAACAGAGAGTGCCAAAGTCATGTGTTTATTCAATTAGATGAGGGCCAGGAAATTTGAGACGCCTTACTGAAAGGTATATGCTTTGCTCTGCTCATGCAGATACTCTGACTGACTCTGAATTTGCTCCTTGGGCATTTTTAGGAGACTACTTACCCATCTTAAAGTTCATACCTACTAAATGCTTTTGTAGTTACATAATTCTCCAAGTCAGTAAGATTTATGTTCCCCATTTTCAAGGAAATTATTCTAGGTTAGTTTCAAAAGAACTTGAGAATTCAGTGAGAACTTCCACTATCAAAGGCAATACAACTGGGTAGTTCTGAGTGAAGTCAAAGTTGTGAGTTTTCCAATTACACATTACTGCATTGCAAAGGATTGTTCACCATAAGTGATTTTGCTCAGACCACTATTCAGCCAAACCCATATGCTTGAAAAAACAAGCAATGTTTCTATATGAAACAAATAGATTACTTTTTACATCCTGTGTGGGAAGTGATACGTTTATGAAAAGAAAGTAGTAATTTTGGGAAGTGATAGTTTACGAAAAGAAAGTAATAATTTTGGTTTGTCATTTGCCCCAAGACATTTACTCTGTCATTAATTCCGCATCTAAAGAAACCCCTTTTAATCCTTTTGGCACAGTCTGACATTCCAATGATTTAAAATAAGTTGTGTGGCCCAATCTATGCAGAAAGGTTTTTAAAAAACTTGATGTTATCAACAGCTGCACCAGCGGTAGCTGCCTGAAACTTAAATGCACAGCCACTCTCCATTATAAACAGGGGACTGCTAAAGCCCCAATTTTGAGGAAACCGCTTGAGCTACATTGCTGAAAATTTATCCATGGCTATAAGTTGTGAGGGCCATCTTATGCACAAAGTCTGAAGAAGATCCATCAGGAAAATAAAATGTTATGACTGTTTAAAGGTTAATTAGTTGTGGTCAAAACGCACAGCGTGCTCACGATTCTGAATCATCAATATCTCCTCCCACTGGATGAGTTAAGCCCCCAAACCTCACAGGATTGCAGCATGAGATCAATAACAAGTGCTTCTGAAATATGTTAGTAATTGGTGCAGACAAAACAGAGTTATTATTGAATAAAAAAAATTGGTTCTGCAGGCTCACACATGCGCAGATGAGCTCCTCTCTCCTCTCAGAGAGCCGGGGAAGCGGCTGTGTCGGCGTCTCCCTGTGAGCTCCATTGGCTGCTGCTGCTGCTGTTGCTGGACCCCCTGGCAGCAGCACGGCCACCCCTACCATCTTGCCCCCTGGTGTGTGAGCCAGCTCGCTACCCCCCACAGTCTCCCTGACCTGCCCCCCCCAACCTCCACCCCGAGCCCCAACCTGCCCCCCCACAACATCCCAAGCTCTACCCTGCCTCCCAGCCCCCATCTTGAGCTCCAACCTGCCCCCCAACCCGAGCCCCTACCTGCCCCCCAACCCACTCCAGCCCCCCCAACCCACACCCCAACACTCCAGCCCCAGGACCCACCATCA
>QEPC01000373.1:2644111-2657491 GCA_003113815.1 Sphenodon punctatus
GCCAAACTTCCCAACTGGCCAGTTGGAGGAGACCCCAGCACCGCCAAGTCACCACTTCCATCCCCAACCCTGGCACCTGAAGGGACACTAGCCCCCTTTGTCCCTTTCCTCCTACCCATTGTGCCAGTCACTCTAATGTTCACCCACAGATCTACACACCCCACTTCACCCAAACCGCAGTGGGCACACCACCCTAATCCAGATGCGTCCCCCCACTACCCCTGTGGCAGGATAGAGTGGCTGAGCCTTTCTCTCAAAGCAGAGGGGAGGGGGTGTGTGTGGGCAAAACTGCCCCACTGCTCAATACCCCTCAGGCAAGCACCAACTCTGGCCTGAAAATTCACCCCAACCCAGGCCTGATCCTGCCCCCACCACTGATGGCAGGATAGATTGTTTGGGGGGCCTTTCCACAATGAAAGGGAGAGAGGGAGGGGGGTTATGGGCGAGCCTGCCCCACTACTAAGCCCTTTAAGTGAGCACCCTCGCTTGACTGCCCCCTCCGCCCCGCCGCGAGACAATTCCCCAAGCCCCGATCTCAACCGGAGGGAGGGGGGACCCCCGCCCGACAAACAAACAGCCCAGTTCAAACAATCCCCTCTTCCCTGCAACAGCTCCACGTGTAGCCAATGGGGGGGGCGGTCAAGCGGGAAACCCCGGAGCGCCGACACAACCGTCCTCTTCAGCAGCGCGCCGCCAACCAAGTGATGGGCTGCCCGGCGCGCTGCACCACGTGGCCTCAACCGGCCAATTAGGAGAGCGCATTTTCACGCCACAACCCTGCCACTGCAAACTGCAATCCAGGACGGATTGCAGCTTGCTCTCCGTGCGGCCAGCCTGCTCCATCCCCACGCGCAGCGGGAAAGAACAGGAACCACCCTGCAGCCTCATTCCCTTAGAGGCGGGCCCAAACTTCCCCCGCAGCGCACAAGGCGCTTAGCGGGGGGATTCTATCTTGGAAAATCTGCAAATATGGTTCTGACATTATGGCTGCTATTTCACTAACTCTTCCTAATGAAATTATTGATAACAGGAATACTGTCTTTAAATCCCCACCCCATAACTAGTTCATTTGTGTCCACCATATAATCAATTCATGCTGCCCCAGGGGTGCAAATGGGGTGGGGCATAGCGGCACCCCTAGGCCCGCCGGCAGGACACAAAGAGGGGGCCCATCTTGACTTCTTGGCCAGGGGCCCATTCCACCCTAGCTACGCCCCTGAAGGAAGTTGTATGTCTCCAGAAAAAGAAAAATGTTTACCAACCTTTAGTGGATTTCAGGGATAAAATTCTTCTCTTGCAAAAATGAATATAATAAAATGTCAAACGCTGCATCCTTGCACTTACAACCCTATATATAGTCAGAACAAAAAAAGAAAATCCCTGCATAGATAAGGATCTCTTCCAAATCATAAACTCTTGCTTCCCTTTGATTTTAGGTTACTGCTGATTCAGTGTTATCCTAATATAGAAATCCACCAAGTTCGTAGTCTTCCAAACTCCCACAAAGCCTCTGCTTCTCAAGGCAGAGTTTGTGCTCAAGCAAAGTACAGATTTTCTCTACAATACCTTAAGCCACTCTCAGATCTGAAATAAAGGGTGTTTTTAAATGAGACGGCCCCATGCATGGGGCCCGTCTTGTCTGAATGCTGGGGCCCGGGGGCGTGTGTGACCTGCACTCCCGCAGCCACCCATCCCCCACGCATCTCCGCCTCCCTCCACACATGAGGCTTTCGGCAAAAAGCCGGAGTGCCCCCGTGAGCAGCTGTGCATGGGGCCACTTGTGTCAAGCATTCTCCTGTGCATGGCACTCGTGCACACTCCCATGCACTGTTAATGAGGCTCCCCCGCCCACCCATCCATCTCATTTAAAAACACCCATAGTTGACTCTTAGCAGAGAGTCCCCAATAGTTTGTTTATTTATTTATTTATTTAAAATGTATATTATCCCGCCCCTCCTGCCCACAGGGCAGCCTGGGTAGGTAATGCTACTCTAATGATCTAGTGTCAATATTTTTGTAAACCAAATCTCAGTTGTCATGGCCAGAAAAAAACCAACTGGAGCTGTGTTTATTGACCTTTCCAAAGTGTTAGATTTAACTAGGCTTTCATTATTACTACTGTAAATAAATTAGTCAATGTACCTCATTCCATCTCTGCAATGATGAGGTTCTAAGCTTCCCTGGGAAGTAGGAAACAGTTTTTAGTGTTAACTGGTTTTCCACTTCCAAGAATTTTTTTTTTTTTAAAATCCATGTTTGCTATTTTTTTTAAAACCTGTCATAAAATTATCCAACTGATTTTAGTGATGTATAGGGCTGAAACAAGATCCTGCAAAAGCGAGAAATCTAGTTGAAATCCAGTTCTCGGTTTGTCTTTGACGAATCAAGAACTGGGATTGCAGTGAGAAAATAAAAACAAGAATGTTTCTAGAATGAATATTGATGAAAAGTAGCTGACATAGCAGCTGGTGTCTGTTGGAGTGCCTATGCACTTGCATGTGTTTTCTGAGATCTACCCAAAGTACTTTTTTCCTGGTAAACTGATAATAGTTCAGAGAATGATAGGTATTCCTACCTACATGCCCAAATACTCAGAATGAAATATATATTCCCAATCTGATTTGAATTATCCCTGGCATTACTACCTGGAGGTTCATCAAAGCCCAAGACTGAGCATTTTCTGGATACAATGTAAGACCTTATTTGACTAAGCATTTGGGAGGACAAGTGGGGTGGGGGTTAAGGTTTTTTTTAAAATATTTAAATTTATTTATACTTATTGTTATGTGTTTTTATGTTTGAGACAGGGAAGGATATAAATTTAAATAAATACTGCAATGCAGTTCAATGTGGATTGCTTCAATGTTCTATAGCTACTTTGCAGCAAAATTTAATTGTTTTCCATCAAATCATATTTAATACCATCTAGAGGAATACTTGGAAATACAGACACAGATTTTCTCTCTACCCAGCATATATCTCTCAGGTATGCATTATTCATGGATGCTTAGCTACAATAAATAAAAATACCTTCCACTTAATGTAGCATTTCCCAACCTTCGAAAGCTGAGCCCTCTTCAGGATGATTAAACCAATTGGGCATCCCCTCCTCCCTCTGCGACTGTGCTGTGTGTGTTACTAAAGCCGACCCATCTTAATTTACAACTTGTCTGAGTTCTCACCACTCCACAGAATTTTTGCAACCATCCCTAGGAACCTCCACGCAGGGAAACACTGGTGTAGATTTTCATAACACACTTTCTCTTGTTTCCTCTGTGCTTCAGTGAACAGTGAAATAGTTACTGATGCTAAAATGTAAAGCATTGTCACTGGCATCAAAGTTAGCAGCCTCCAGAAATGAGAGGGGAAAATGAAATCTCACCTCAGAGCTATAAGGCCAGGCATTCGGCAACTCAGTCATTGGCAGAGCTTAATTTGCGTCAGGGCTCAGCTATGCTACCACTTCCAGATCCTGTCACTGAAGCTACTCTTCAAAATCCCACCCAGAGCTGGATGCACAACCAGCAGCTCATTGGCCCTTTTCACATGGACGTGTGTGGGCAGCTGGGCGATAGGGGGGTGTCTGTGGGATCGCTGTGGCGGGTGGGTGGGGGTGCGTGCGTGCACCTGCGCTGCGCTCCCCAGCCTCCACCCATCACCCACGCATGGAGCAACAGGCACCAATGGCGGATGCTCTGTGCATGGAGATGGGGGGAGGTGAGGAGCCGTCTGTGGGATGGGCTGCCCACACACCGCCAACCCACCACCCATCTCCCACGGTCCATGTGAAAACAGCTATTCATTCTCTCCCCTGAAGAGGTTGCAGTTGATCAGTGTTGCTATAAAGCTGATTGGCCACAACAGTGCCAGCCTAGGCTCCCATCTGGCATAATCTGACTCTGAGGGTTGATATGGTAGAAGTGGGAACAGGAGTAGGGTTGGAAGGGGGCTGGCAGCATATCTCTATTGGTTCCTTTGAATATTAAGAACATTAGTACTGCCATACTGGGTCAAACCAATGGTCCATCGAGCCCAGCATCTGTCTCCAACAGTGGCCAATCTCAGCTGCTTGAAAGAAGTATCCAACGGATCACAATGGGGTGATCTGATCCATGTTGTTCACTCCCAGCTCCTGACAACGAGAGGTTAAATTCCCCCAAACCTGCCCAGCTAGTAGCTAGCTGCTAATGGACCTCTAGAAACTTGTCCAATCCTGTTTTAAACCCAGCTACACTACTGGCCTTGACCACAACTTCTGACAACAAATTCCACAACTTAATTGTGCATTGAGTGAAAAAATACTTTCTTTTATTTGTTTTAAATCTGCTACTTGTTCATTTCATAGTTCTAGTACTATTTGAGAGGGCAAATAACCATTCCCTATTTACTCATTCCACACTGCTCATCATTTTATAAACTTCTGTCATATTCCCTCTCAGTCAACTTGTCTCCAAGCTGAAGAGCCCTAACCTATCTAGCATCTCTTCATAGGGGAGCTGTTCCATAATCCAGACCCATTATCATTTCTGTTGCCCTTCTCTGCACCTTTTCTAGTTCTACTATATAAATTGAAATTGGGCAACCAGTACTGGGACAACCAGAACTCAAGGTGTGGTCACACCATAGATTTATACAGAGGCATTATGATATTTTCAGTTTTATTCTCTATTCCTTTATGAAAAATTCCTAACATTCTGTTTGTTTTTTTGACCGCTGCCACACACTGAGCTGAGGATTTCAGTGTATTTCCCACAATGACTCCAAGGTTCTTTTCCTGAGCGGTAACTCCTAATTTAGAAACTTGCATTGTGTACATGTAGTTTGGATTGTTTCCCCCTATGTGCATCTCTTTGCATTCGTCAACATTAAATTTCATCTGTCATTTAGATGTCCAGTCACTCAGACTCACAAGATCCTCCTGCAATTCCTCATAGTCTGTTCATGTTTCAACTACCTTGAATAACTTTGTCATCTGCAGATTTGATCACCCCACTCCAAACTCCCCTTTCCAGACCATTAATTCTACAGTCAAGGGGCTGAATGTCCGGGGCAGTCATGGCATCTTTTTCCAGCACCCTTCTGGGGAAGCCCTGGCACTTTATTTTTTTGTTTTGTTTTGTTTACACACAAATGAATCACTGGACAGTGCTTACACTATGATCACATCCTGGTTGTTTCTGCCTCCACAAGAGAGACGTAGGCCTTGTGCCCATGAAGTACTCGCTATGATCAATCTCAAAGTGTTCACACAACATAAGGGCACTTCTTGCTTTCCCTGGACAGTCCCCTTGCTTCTGGCTAATAAGTCCTTGTTTAATGTGGGGCCCATCAGGGGCTGCCCCTGGTTCATAGGTTGTATTTACACAAAATGGTCCCCAGCAAGTATAGAGCTGCACTGAAGATGTGAAACCATGTGAACACTTGGAGATTATTTGACATGCACCTGGCTCAATTCCCTGAGACAAGGCAAAGAAAACCAGCAACTCCACAGTGGTTTCTTTCTTGTCAGAAATGCTCCTATTTCAGGATCATTCTTGGAGGGATTTTCTTTGTGTGCGTGAATCCTTACTTGCTTAAAAATGAAAAGGGAGATACTATAAAGCAATTGAGAAATCTGTCCATGTTGCCTTGGATAGTCTTCTATGCCCCCTCTGGGGGAACATTAAACATCTGGTTGCCACATCTCGCAGTTTGTCCCTGACAATCCCAATTTGGTTTATGGGAGTGTCAGGGCCCAAAGGGGAGAAGTGGGGATGTACTGTTTCTAACTAGATCTGCCCTCTCTAAGTGATTGAGGTCACTAGCTATCCAGCGTTTGGGGGGCTGAGCTCTGTGGAGCCTAAAATAACTATCCCTCCATTGTGGTAAATTTGGTTAAATTCTTAGCAAGCGTGGCTGGTTCTAATTTCCTAAACCACCTCCAGACTGTTACTTTCTCCAAGCACAATACCAGATATGACTATTTGTATATCTTTGTAATGTTGGGTCATTTTATTGTCTTCTGTTGTCCAAGACACCCTGCCTAATTTATCTAACTAATTTACCTTGCTTTAGGCAATTAATTTGCTAAGACATAACTATGTACATGTTAGGGATGGGTGAACAGAACGCGGTTTGGATGTTCAGATGTTCGGTCGTTCGGTTCAAAACCTGAGTTTGGGTTCTATGGTTCGGTTCAGCCGAGTTCGGTTTGGCCGAACTTGGCCGAACATTCAAAAATAGTGAAATCGAAACCGAAACGAAATCGAAACCGAAACAAACTCGAAACCGAAAGTTGGTTTTCGGTCCTGGGAAGACGTTTTTCCTGCCTCCGAACTCATCTGAACTCGTCTGAACACGACTGAACTGTTCGGTCGTTCGAGAGTTCGGTTCGGACGTTCAGTTCGGACGTCCGAACAGACCGAGTTCAGTCCGAACTCCGAACATCCGAACTGCATTCGCCCATCCCTAATACATGTGCCACTTTCTCTTGAGCTGAGAACTTTGGGTGAAAACAGACATGACGCTAACCACCCTTTAACCACCCTTGGTGGTCATTTATGCATGTTTCAGGGCTGCATAGGGCACCAATACAGCCCTGTAACATGCATAAATAACCACCAAGGGTGGTTAAAGGGTGGTTAGCGTCATGTCTGTTTTCACCCTTTGTTTAATTTTCAATCAAAATTTCCTGTGTAGGAAGAATATAGATTCTCTGTCTGTTCCTATGTATTTGAACACCTCCCATCCTTGTGCTTATACAAAGTTATGTGTAAGCTGTATCCGTCTTCTGGCAGTGGGGTATAACTGCTGATTAACGTGACAAAGATTTTGTTACAACTATTTCTGTAATCCACAGGGATGTGCTTCCAACCTCCTGGATGAAAGCCATTTTCAAGCCAGTTGCTCAGAATGTATCAACTGACGAAATACAGATAACAAATTGAACATTTGTTAGATTCATGCTTATTACAGCAGTGTTCTGGAAAACATTGTACTTAGAATTTAAATAAACTCTCTCTAGAGATCAATTATCAGGATAATTTATCTAGTCTAGATTTCTTTTTTCCTTTCTGTTTTTGTATTTAGTGTTCTTGTTAAAATGAAATAGAGTTAGGGAAATGGGAAATTCTGAATGATAGTCAGACTGAAAAGAGAAGCAAGAATATTCTAACAACTTCCTATTATCAAATAAAGAAATAAGCAACATTAACTGAAGTCATTTAAGCATGTTAAATGATGTAACATTACAGGCTTTTATATGGGATAGTTTTTTATGTGTGTACTTGGTCACAGGTAGCTCTGAATATAGGTCAAAGGGTGGAGTCACAGAAAGAAAAAGAAGTACAGATAAGTTAATGTTCTTGACAAAATTATTCTTACTACAAGGCTTTTCTGTAATCAAAACCAGCTTAGTGTTTTGGGGCTGTGGGGGGGAATAGGTACCATGAAAAGGAGTAATGGAATTAGCTTTCATGTTTTTCCAGGAATCTAAACCACATTTCCTGTCACAACTGTACATTATTAATACAAGGCATCTGTTAAAGCAAAGCTGCCTTAAAATGGGCTCCAGATTTATACATCTGTTCTCCATCATTTGTTTTTTGACATTTGTGGTGAAAAATTAAAGAAAGATGTTGCTTTAACCCATTGTAAACGAACATGCTTTGGAATATATCAAGTTTTCAGTGTGGTTTCTCCAGCAGATAATATAATTATGTTAATTCAGCAGCCAATACTGTTACTGCAAGAATTTGTATGTTCCTTTCCCCTTTCATTTTAACTTCTGTGGTTGCAGCAATTAGTCTCTGGTCACAAAGGGAAACGAACAGCAATCTTGAAACTTGCTCTTTCCCACTTCTCCCCCTTTGAGCTGACAAGCAGCAAGGTGTCCTTTTTATTCCCTCTCTCCCTCTTTGTAGGAGACAAAAGCCATCATCTGTATGATATGACTAACCTTCAGTGGCTCAAGGCAAAGAGCCCAAAGTCTGATTTCAAAAGGGAATGGTCTCCTGGGAGTTTCACAGATAGATACCGAATGCTTTCACCAGCCATCTCCTTCTCCACATTAATATGTAATCAGAAAATTTGTTACAGTATTTAAATATGAATTGGCTAAACCTATAACAAAGACAACAGAGGCATCTGGAAAGCCAGACAGTCCTGCATTGATTCTAGGAGTATGAAACAGGAAAATGATTCCTTTATTACTCTCTTCTGCTTCTGCTCCAATGACTAGATGAAACAGATTCTGCTCCAGTGTCTAGATGAAACAGCTTTGGAAAATGCCAACATAAGCAGATATCAATATGATCTTTGTGTTACTTAAGTCTAACCAAGGTCCCTACTAGACAGTTTAATGTATCAGACGTTGCTCTTGATTACTCTGGAGAGCGTATCTGATGATTCTAAGCTCTGGCCCTTTTGACATGTTACATTTTTCATGTAGCTATTAACCCAATGTTCCAATTTTCCATTCTTATGAACATGCTCCTGCGTGACTGGTCAAGTCCAATGATTTGAGTATTGTTTCCTTGAAAAACCTAAGCCACAAGTTTCAAAACTTGTTTGCAGTAGCCAAGGTAACATGGAACTGCCCACTTCTGTCCCACCAAGTGATCAATGAGATGTGGAGAAATTGGAAGGGCTACTGCAGGGCTCCTATGTTTCCTTCCAGTCTCTGGTATGCCATCTGAAATCCTTCCCATATTTAAAAGAGTTTGCAGCATTTCTTTAAATTTATTCTTCTGCTTGCTAATACCCAATGACCAGAAGTTACTAGCCATACTTGCTAGCCATTGCACAGTAACATAAGCTACTCTTTGGACCAAATCCAAGGTATTCTTTAAGCTTGGGGGGGAGGGGAGTGTTGTGAGGGGCATGTGGGTTGAAGAGAAAGAGAGAACTTGAGGAACTTTCTGAGTGCTACGGGAATGTGACACAATTCTAGTTTATTTCCCTGACAATTTATTTTTATTTATTTATTTTAAATTTATATCCCTCCCCTCCTGCCCACAGGGCAGCCCGGGGCAGTGAACAACATTAATTAAAACAGTATAAAATGTTTAAACAATTTAAAAATGCAATATGTGGGGAAACCCCCCACCCCCACCCTCACCCCACCCCTACCCCTCACCAAAAGCCTGACGGAACAGCCAGGTCTTACATATACGCCGAAACAGCAGGAGAGTGGGAGCCAGCCGAGCCTCCTCTGGGAGTGAATTCCACAGCACAGGGGCAGCCACCGAAAAAGATCTAACATCAGTGACCACCCGCCTCGCCCGGGGAACCTCCAAAAAGGCTCCCACGGATGATCTCAAGGGTTGCACGGGCACATGGGGAGTGAGGCAGTCCCACAGATAAGCAGGGCCCAGGCTGTGAGGGGCTTTAAAGGTTAAAACCAGCACCTTCAACCGGGCCCGGTGCTTTATAGGCAGCCAGTGCAGAGCCTGGAGCACTGGTGTCATGTGCTCCCTGCAACCTGCCCCCATCAGGAGACGGGCCGCGGCATTCTGCACCAGCTGCAGCCTCCAGACCAGCTTCTCGGGCAGCCCCACATAGAGCGCGTTGCAGTAATCCAGCCTCGAGGAGATGAAGGCATGGATGACAGTGGCAAGGTCGGAGACTGAGAGATACGGCCGAAGCCGCCGGACAAGAGGTAACTGCCGAAACGCACTCCCCGCCATGGCCACAATCTGAGATTGCAAGCTGAGCCGCGAATCGAGGAGCACACCCAGACTCCGCACCTGAGAGACCATGGGGGGGTGAACCCCCCCAACAAGAGGAGATTCAACCACCCCCAGGCCCTCCAAGTCCTCACCCACCAACATCACCTCCATCTTGTCAGGATTCAATTGCAGATGGCTCGACCTCATCCAAGCCCCCACAGCTGACAGGCACAATCTCCCCTAATGGCTGCATATAGATGTTAAACAAGAGGGGGGACAGAATGGCACCCTGCAGGACTCCACATGTGAGGTCTCGGGGGGAAGACGTACACTCCCCCAATGGCAAGGCACACATTCCACCACAGCAAGCATCTATGCCACGAGCAAGCCAAAGTCCTCAGTGAAGTTATGGATGGCAATAACCTCATGGTAACTAGACCATACCCTTCTAGAGTACAAACTGCTGGACCTGCTCGTGGTGATTAAGGAAGACACTGTGATTCCCAATATGAATGGTAATCGAATGAATAAGAGCCATAAGAGGGTAAAGAAAGGTACACTGGAACCAAGTGTAAGGATGGATGAGTTCTGCAGGCTTTGAACCCAGGTCTTCCATGTCTCTCACCTGGCCATGCTGCCACAGAGAAGCTGTGGGAGAGCAGAACTGTCCAACTACCTCACCCACAGTCTCCTAATTGGTCAGGCTGGACTAGTATCCTAGTTGCATCCTAACCTTAGTTTTCTGCAATTTGAGTACATAAGAACATAAGAAATGACATACTGGTTCAGTCCAAAGGTCCACTAAGCCCAGCATCCTGGCTCTGCCAGTGACCATTCTCACACTCTTCAGAGGAATACCCGTCAGGTCATAATGGAGTGATCCATTCCCTGTTGTTCACTTCCAGCTCCCAACAGTCAAACGTTACATCCACCAACTTACTTGACTAATAGCCATTAATGGACCGATCCTCCAAGAACTTATCCAATGAATTTTTAAAACCAAGATATGCTACTGGCCTTTATCACATCCTCTGGCAAAAAGTTCCACAAGTTAATTGTGTGTTGCATGAAAAAATACTTCTTTTATATGTCTTAAATCTTCTGCCAGTTAGTTTAATGGAATGTCTCCCTAGTTCTAGTACTATTTGAGAGAGTAAATAATTACACTCTATTTACTCATTCCACACCACTCATGATTTTGTTATCTATCATACCCACTCTCAGTCATCTCTTCTCCAAGCTGAAGATCCCTAACCTATCAAGCCTCGCCTTGTATGGAAGCCATTCCATGTCCTTAATAATTTTTGTTGCCCTTCCCTGTACTTTTTCCAGTTTTACTATATCTTTTTTGACATGGGGCGACCAAAGCTGCACACAAGGTGTGGTCATGCCGTAGATTTATTTAGTGGCATTATGATAGCTTCTTAGGCTGTTTTCACATGGCGCTGCTGGGTGGGGGAGATGGGTGGGCTCCCTTTCCCATGGGTGCACACCCGTCTCCACCCATGGAGCCTCCTCCATTTTGTTAGATGGCTCCATGGGTGGGTGATGGGTGGAGATGGGTGTGTGCTGGGAGCATGAATGCACCTCCTCTCACCGCCCATGGTGTTTCCATGGGCATACACCCATCCTCCCACCCACTGTTGCAGCATGCGCACGGACACCGACCCACCACACATCCACCCGCACACCCAAGTGAAATTTCCCTCAAGCCCTGTACATCCATAAGGTTCCTGATTCAACAGCTCTGCATCTCATCCTGCCCTGAACATACTCCTGCTTATTTAGTTTGCCTCATCTTATCTTGAATCCATCCTTGCCTTGAACAGCTCATCTTCTTTTGCCTTGTCCAGTCCTGTCTCTCACCATATCCCCAGCCTTTGGATTGCTTCTTTAGTACTCACCCCTGCATGCCTAACAACGCCAAGAATAGTTTTCCCTTTGGTTCCAGACCTCTGACCTCTCAGCTTCAGCCTATCAGCATACTTCTAGACCTGTGATGCAGACCATCCATTTTGACTATGGTGACATCTCGGATCCTGCCATGACTTACTCACAGACCCCCCCCCCCCAAGCTTTTACTCAAATGTTTGCCTGTGCCCACCCAAAGATCCAGATGAGACCTATCTGGACAAGAAGACCACCCCAGCCATTCCTGATCCCTATGACAGAAAGCTACGTCTCCACTTCTGCTGGCATCTCTAGGAAGAAATCCTGGCACGGACATGGATGCAAGCACCAGTACTCCCACCAAGTACTGGTTTTATTTACTTCTGTCTCCTACAGCAGATCCCACACTAGCGCTCACATGAGGGACAAGGAACAGGGATGCTCAATATTCTGTGGCATCCATCATGATTCTATTATCTCACCCATGTTGTTCAAAGTATAAATGTAACCCTTCAGGGATGTTATGACGAAGCATGGGGTTGAGTATCATCAGTATGTTTATCATACACAACTGCAAATCTCTTGCCCCATGACCCCTGCCATCTTGGCCTCAGCCTCAGAGGAATGCTAGAATGATATATCTGCCTGGATATATCAGAGACTACCTTGTACTCAATCCAGGGAAGACTGAGGTGATGCTGATTTTTATTTATTTATTTATTTAATAAATTTGTATCCCACCCCTCCTGCAATGCAGCCCGGGGTGGCTCACAACAATAAAATACAATAAAAACAATTTAAAACACTCAATACAATATTAAAACAGGGCTAGCAACATTAACTCATATAAATAATAACTACGGTGGGGGAGATAAAACCCCTCACCCTCCCCTCCCCCCCTCCCCAAAGGCCTGGGCAAACAGCCAGGTTTTGCAATTTCACCAGAATGTCAACAGGCTGGGTGTCAGGCGAGCTTCCTCCAGAAGGGAGTTCCAAAGGCGCGGCGCGGCCACCAAGAATGCCCTCTCCATTGTGGCCCCCCGCTTTACACGGGGGACCTCCAAGAAGGCACCCCCGGTGGACCGAAGAAGCTGCCCTGAGGTGTGGAGGGTGAGGCGGTCCCTGAGGTATGAGGGGCCCAGTCCGTATAGGGCTTTATAGATCAACACCAACACCTTGAACCTGACTCAGCACGCTATCGGCAACCAGTTCAGAGCTCGGAGCACAGGTGTAATATGCTCCTGATGGCCCGTCCCTGTAAGGAGACGAGCTGCTGCATTCTGCACCAGCTGCAGCCTCTGGACCAGGAACAAGGGAAGCCCCACGTAGAGCGCTTACAGTAGGCCAGCCTCGAGGTGACGAAGGCATGGATGAGGGAGGCCAGGTCTGGGCCGGAGACGAACGGATGCAGTCTACGCACCAGATATAGCTGGCGGAAGGCAGCCTTAGCAACTGCCTCCACCTGCCGCTCCAGTTGGAGGTCTGCGTCCAGTATCACCCCCAGACTCTGAACCTGCTGAGCTATGGGAAGGCGAACCCCCCCAATCAGGGGGGCCACTACCTCCCTCGCTCTCCCCACCAACATCACCTCCATCTTATCGGGGTCGAGTTTCAGTCTGCTCAGCCGCATCCATTCCGCCATGGCCTCCAAACATTGGGATAGCAATGAGACAGCGGGGTCTGGGTCAGTTGAAAAAGAGAGGTACAGCTGAGTATCATCAGCATACTGGTGACACCGCACCCCGAACCCTCTCACGACCTCCCCCAAGGGCTGCATATAGATGTTAAATAATAATGGAGACAAGATCGATCCCTGCGGAACGCCACACGGTAAGGCGCGGGG
>QEPC01000373.1:2657591-2669288 GCA_003113815.1 Sphenodon punctatus
GACCGGACGGGGCATCCGTCCCCTCGTGCTCTTCCCCTACTGCCCCTAATCCAGCATCAAAGTCGGTCTGAATCCAAGCAATCTTGTCTGTGAAGTAGTTGACAAACTCCTCACAGCGGGCTTGGGACAAGTTCCCATCGAGGCGGAGGGAGGCCGGACTAACCAGCCCCCGCACCACCCAGAACAGCTCTGCCGGACGTGACTTCACAGACGCTATGAGGACAGCAAGGAACTCCTTCCTTGCCATCCTCACAGCCTCAACATAGGACCGCAAATGGGCCCTATGGAGAAGTCGGTCAGAGTCAGATCGAGTCCAACGCCAGCATCGCTCTAGCCTCCTGCCTACACGCTTCATACACCGCAGCCCCTCAGTATACCAAGGGGTCCTGCAGTGCCGAGACTGAGGTAGAGGGCGTCTCAGAGCCACCCTGTCAATGGCCTCCTCCAGCAAGCTGTTCCAATGCTGGACTAGCCCATCCACAGAGTGGGCGTTCCAGTCCAAGGTTAACTCCCTCAGGACCTCTTGGAACCGCTGAGGTTCCATCAGCTCTGAGGGTGGACCATCCTAACTGGTCCCATCCCCTTCTGGAGTGGGTGCGCTAGAAGGAGGCACAGCCCATCTGAGGATGCCCTTGCCTCCCTTGGACCTCTGCATGTTGATTGGGTCTGAGTAGTTAGGTAAAGAACATGGGCATCATTTTCAACCACACTCTGTCCATAAAAATTCAGGCGTTGGGCATGGTTCGGAGATATTTTTTTCAGCTACGCAATTTGCTCAAGCTATGCCCTTATTTATCCCAGGCTGACCTTGCCACAGTGACCCATGTCCTGGTAACCACAACTTGATTTTTATAAGTCCCTCTTCTGTGGACTCCCAGTGGTGCTTATTTGTTGCTTGAAGCTTGTTCAGAATGTGGCAGCATGGCTGCTTACTGGTTTTGACAGCTGTGATCATATTACCCCCACCCTGAGTTCTCTGCATTGGCTGCCTGTAGAGCAATGGATTGAGTTTAAGATTACACTGTTGGTTTTCAAGGCCCTGAACGGTATAGGCCCTGGCTGCATTCAAGACCTGCTCCTGGACCCTGACACTGATGGGTATTTGCACTCAGAAACCACTTGCTGTTTGGGGATCCCACCATTGCATCTTAAGTCATCAGGCAATTGTTCCTTTGTTGTAGTGGGCCCCTCAGTGTGGAACTTGCTCCTTCTGTCTGTCTGTCTGTCTGTGTCTTAGTTCCTCCCTCCTTTCCTTTAAAAAACACTTTAAACTCATCTATTCTCTAGGTGCTTTTAAGATCCACGGCCGGTCCCCCTTAATATACTCTGTCCTCCCATTTTACCTTCCCCTTTTAAATTGTTTTAAATTGATTTTATATTATTTTATATTGGTTTCATATTTTTATTATTGAAAAACATTCCAAGTGCCATTTGAGCACTATAAAAATATTATTAATTATTAATTATTATTATTATTATTATTATTCACTGTTGATGTGGGATTTTTTCCTTGTGCCATTCCTGTTCACTGCTACTGAGTTCATTCCCCCTTTCCTTGCATTTTGTGAATGCAGGGGCTCATTCTCCTCTAACATCACTTCATTTTTGCCAAATATGCCCCTTCCAGCACTCAGAGCAGAACAATGACAATACAGAGAGGTGAGCTGTGCTCTGGGGAACTGGCTAATGGAGGTAGAGGGGTGCTTGAAGTGAGACTGTAGCCCCTGAATTAATTTCCTCTCCATTTATGTGTTTGTGCCTAGTCACTCTAGCGACTGCACCAACCTTGCCAAGGAATGCCGCCAAGCACATGAGAGACCTCTGCCTGTGCAACATATGGACATGGCCCAGGGCCTGCCAGTTGTCACACCACCCAGACCATGAGGCAGACACTTGCCACTCTTTTCCAGGTGGAGAGAGGCCTGCTGCCAGGGAAGAGGAGTAGAGTCAAGCGAGAATGGCAGGACAGACTTAGAAAAGAGGAGCAAGAGCTGCAGGTGAGGCTGAGAAACGAGTGGCAGAGAAGCACGTACAGGACCGCCAGTACTCTGAAGCCCTGATAAAGGCAGCTGTCTGTTGTCCTTCATTGATTGACCAATTGGGCTTTGAGTCTGTGGGTCACTGTTTATCTTCCTGTCCTCCTCTGCTCCTTCCCTACTTCAGATAACTAGCCTTTTCAAGTTCCTTCAGATACAGCGATAGCAAGGAATCTCCAGGCTTCCATGTTCTGCATTCCTCACTCCTTTCTTGATGGGACAGGTCTTGCAAGGCCAGCAAGAATGGGAAGCATTACATTTTCAAAACCAGAATAACCGTTGACCATGGGGTGTTCTTGACATCATCATCAAATTCTTTATTGTTCCCAGCATTTTTACTATTACAGCAGATCTGGATAAAACGAAAATACAGATAAAATACTATTAAATATAATTAATACATTGGAATTAAGCTTCTAGTCTAGCCAGCGAGTAAAACTCAATCCAAAATCACAAAAGGGATCTTCCATAAATCCAACATGTCGCGAAATAGGAAAATCAGAAAGCCCTACATAACAAGCAGCATAAGCTCAAGCTATCCATAAATCGTGACATTTAACAGGCAAGAAATTGATCCTATTAACAGTGCCTTAAGGACAGCACCTGCAAATCTATAATAGAAAAGCATGGTTTTTTTGGTCTAAATAAGAAAAATAAATTCTCTTTTATAAAACAGAAAGTTCTTGATGAACTAAAGGTGTTTGATTTTCTTCAGTCAATTATGGGAGTGGCCCTTGCCCCTTCAGAGTTAATTGTACATAAGCCCCTTATCAACAGAGGGCGGTTTTGGAGGTGGGAATTAAATTTTAAACATAAGAAATCAGCAAGTGATCTATGGAACGGCTAGAAATGATTAAAAGCTACCAGGATTTTTATTCAAAGAGCTGAGAATACTCTAGCAAGGGCCATCTTTCAATTCCCTGATAAATACGACCACCTTATCCAGCTAGTCTCCCCCCCCCCCCGCCCCCCTTCAATCCTTGAACAATTACTCTGATACCACTTCTGAATGGGAAATATTGGATGCTACCAGTTTGGTAGATGTTATAAGCTCAAGAGAAGGTATTAGCCAGGAGCATCCTTCCGTTTCATGCCTATCTGAATTAGCTTTAATTTCTGACCTTATAGGAATGGCGGATGAGCCTTTTCAGCAATCTTACTGTGAGCAAACAGTTTTTGACATGTCTGCAGGACCAGGCAGGGGTGTGCAGGACTGCTCTTGAGTGGTTCCATTTGTTCCTTTCGAGGAGGTCCTAGTGGGTGGTGATGGGAGATTGCTTGTTGTCCCATTACTATCTCCTTTGTGGTGTCTTGCATTCTGCCTCGCCTCTTGTTCAACGTGTATCTGAAGCCGCTGGGTGAGATCATCAAGAGGTTTGGAGTGAGGTGCCATTAGTATGCTGATGACATCCAGCTCTACCTTTCATTTTCATCTGACCCAGGTCCTGCACTCTCAGTGCTTTCCCAGTGACTGGCTCGTGTTGGATGAGGGTGAGCTGATTGAAGCTGAATCCAGACAGGACTAAAGTGATGATGGTTGACTGATCTTGTGACTTGGAGGGGATTGGGACCCCTGTTATTGAGGGGGTCTGTCCCCCTCTAGTCACTCAGGTTCGCAGCCTGCGTGTGCTTCTGGATCCACTGCTGCTCTGATTGTCAGGTTGTGGCAATGGCCAGGAGTGACTTTCATCAACTCCATCTAGTGAGAAGGCTGTGGCCTTTTCTTTCTGATTCGGATCTGGTCACCATCATCCATGCTTTCATTACGTCAAGGCTAGACTACTGCAATGCATTCTACATGGAGCTGCCCTTGGTGACTGTCAAGAAGCTGCAGCTGGTGCAGAATGTGGTGGCCCGGCTCCTTTCAGGGATGGGTTGCTGTGAGCACATTACAATTGTGCTCTGTAGTATGCACTGCCTTCCTATAGCTTTCCAGTCGCAATTCAAGGTGCTGATTTTGACCTTTAAAACCTTATTGCCTGGGACCCAAATATCCAAAAGATCGCCTCTCCTTCCATGCTCCACTGCAACCCCTACGGTCGGCCAGTAGCGCCCTGTCGCTGATACCACTGGCCAATTTTGTCCATATGACAAGGGCCCACAGAGGAGCGTTTTTAGTTGCTGCCCTAGTACTATGGAACTCCCTTCCCCTGTAGGTTTGCCAGATCCCGAGCCTGAGCACATTTCAGAGGTGGTATAAAACTCTTCTTTTTGGCAGAACTTTTGGCAGGCGGGAATAGACGTTGGGTGGGGGTGAAGGTAGAGATTTTTAGGGTATTTTAGTGTATTGTTTTGTATTTTTACTGTTTTTTTCTTTGTGTTTTTGTTTTTGTAAACTGTACTGAGCCTTCGGGGAAGGGCAGGGTATACATTTTAATATAAATAAATAAATAAGCCACCTATCATTTGCCTCTGTGCAACTGAATGCAAGCACTTCAGGTGTTTCTGTATGCCTTTGGACAGCACTGAAAAGTTTGTTTTATCTAGTTTAAAACTTTTTAAAAGTACTTTTTATATAGTTTTGTTCTAAAACTTAACGCGCAATCGTCTATTTCTGATAAACTTTTGCTAAAAGGTACTTAGTGTGACTTCTCCACAGTCAAAGGGAACATTTTAGATATGTTGAGTTAGGGAATTTTTAAAGATAAAGAACACCAAGGGAATCAGAGGTAGTAAGTGTTAAAATTTGTAAGTGTGAATTTGTTTTTCAAGGGTATACAAAGTGTCGCTATTTAATATTTAATGGAGGAATGTAACATAAGTCTCTCTACATCCTGAGGTGTCCTTTCAGGGAGGTGCAATTCAAAAAGGGAAATCGGCAATGGCCAATGGTTACGCCAAATAAACTTGATTTTGATTTTTTGAAAAGGAAAATGTACCATCAGTTTTCCTGTCCCTGCACGTAGTTTCCTTTCAGTGGCTTTCCTGAGGGTTTCAAACTCTCAAAATAAGAGCAGGAGAGTACTGAACAATACAAACTGTTGACTAGCATTCATATAGCACTTTCAGTGTTCAAAGTGCTTTACAGTTCTCATCTAGTTCACCTTCACAACCCTGTGAGGTAGGCCATTATTATTGTCATTTTAAAGATATGGTACCCTCCCCATTGCAGTGGCCTATCACTAGTTTCTCTGATCCTGGACCATATCAAGTAACTCCTTAATCCCTTACTTTCACTTTCCTCCCAATCTGCTTCCATTTTCCCACTGAATTTGCAATCAGGACCATCTTTCAGCATAACATATATTATTCATATCTTTTCCTCCAGTCCTAATTCCCTTCCAAAAATAAGGCAGACAATCCTCTGCCATAAAAGTCAATGGCAAAATTTCCATTGACTTTAATGGTGGAGAATTGTTCTGCTAATGTCTTTTACCATCAATTTTGTGTTTGAGCATTTGAAAAAGATGATTAAAAGTGTTTCAGTAATCCATACAAGAGACATAAGTGTTACGCTGCATTTCATTTGTTTTTCATTGATATCATTTTCCTAACAAAAATAGCGTCACCAGTTGCTTTACCTTTTCTAAAACCAAATTGTTCCTCTTCTTTGTCAGTTTGAATCTGACATCTAATCCTGTCCATGATTACTTGCAAAATAATTGCATACCATGCATCTGCCCCATATTGGAACTGTGCCAAAATCCAGGAAAATGAACCATGGAATTTTACTCAGGAATGCAACTGTGTGTGAGACTACACGAATAGGACCACAATGTACAGTCATTATACAGTCAAAGACAGGTGTGAAACTCTGGGAAAAACCAGACATGACAGTGGCCTGCTTAGGCCTGTGAGCCACTGGCACATCTGTTTCTGTGCTGCTAGATGTCGGCCTGGAATTTCCCCAGGCTGTATCAGTGGCTATCCTGGGCTCTGACCTTGGGAAACCCCCAAAGTCACAGCCCGACCTAAGGCCCGTCTGACCAGGCCACAGCAGGCTACCACATCTATTGTGGCCTGCTATGACCAGCCTGGATCAGGGCCCACCATGGGTGGCCATCGTTGGCCACCATGGTTGCCCGTTGGTGGGAGGCAGGACACTGGGAGCAGCACGAAATGGATCTGGCTGCCCACATTTCTGTTGCAGCCCTCCCTGGGCTGCGTGGGTGGCAGGATGGTGGACCAGACATGAGCACGTATGGTTGGTGCCCTGACTTCTGACTTTTAATCCTGAAATCCGTGTCCCCCGTGGATTTCTGCCCTGAGCCAGGTCGTGACAGCAGCATGCCGCCATCACGTGCGTTTTTACGTGTCATCATTGCATGTGTTGCTATTGGCTAACTGCAGTGAGGGAAAGAGGCCTGATGTGGAGCTTAACAACCTACTATTACTGGCTGGTTGGTCTGCAAAGTCTCTAATGATTCTGCTCATCTGCCCAGGGTGATGTGGCATCCATACCTGTCTGATTACGACAGGTTCTATTGTTAAAAAAACCAGCTTTCAGTGGAAAACTATGCTTTTTATCCTCTGAAAATTTTAATTCAACTAACAACTTTCCTGATTGACAAAAAGGTGGCTTTAAAGTTTCCAGTGCTCATTTTAGATCAGGAGTGATGGGGAGGGATCTTTTAAATGCCTTATTTTCTAGGATGATTGCTTTTTGCCCAGCAGTGTCACTTTCAGAGAAACTGTCAACAGAATCAAAGACTCTCCAGTTAATAGATCCTGTTACCGCAGCAGGCTGCAACAAGCTTTAGGGTCATAAAAATGCATTTAGTTTATATATCAGAAGCAATAATTACAACTGGGAGAGATGTTCTGTACTCTTAAACTGAGCCATCAAAATAGTTCTTCCCCTGCAACCATAATTTACAACTTGTTTAATCTCTTTTTGTATGTGTACACACACACACACCTACCTAATAGGGATGGGCAAATGCGGTTCGGATGTTTGGAGTTCAGACCAAACTCGGTCTGTTCGGATGTCCAAACCGAACGTCCGAACTGAACTCTCGAATGACTGAACAGTTCGGTCATGTTCGGATGAGTTCGGATGAGTTCGGGGCAGGGAAAATGTCTTTCCAGGGCCAAAAATTAGTTTTCGATTTCGATTTAGTTTCGGTTTCGATTTCGATTGCGCTATTTTTGAATGTTCGGCCAAGTTCAGCCAAACCAAAGTCGGCTGAACCGAACCATCGAACCCCAAACTTGGGTTTTGAACCGAACGACCGAACATCCAAACATCCGAACCGCATTCTGTTCTCCCATCCCTACTACCTAATAATGATGGGTAAGCCAGCTTAGAAATTGTCTCTGACAAAATCTTCCACCTGTATCTCAAGCTATAATGAATGAGCATGAATTTGCTTATATTTGGTTTGGGAAAGTACCCACCTCCCCTCTCACCTGTGTGCATTTTACTTTTGCCAAAATCCATCTGAAGGGTCTTGTTGAATCTAACATTTGTTGCTAGGCTACTACCTGCTTTCATTTTTCATTAAATTCATGGTATCCCCGGGTTAAAGGTTTTCTAAAAGTATATTGTTTTCTTCAACCCTCAAAGCTACAACACTGGCAAAATCTAAAAGCAGTAACTGGTCAGAGCCCAGCAGAGATGTGCATGTCGAATCTAACTCTTGATGGGAAAATGCAGAGAAAGCAGTCCGTAAAAGGAACATTGGATTATGAGGGATGGAAAAAGGAGACCCCCCCACAAACATTCAAGACAAATTTGTGTTTTAGAAAAGGCAAGAGCACAGCCAGTTTTGAAGAAATCTGTACTTGATGTAAATGACCTTTTAAAATAGCATCCCATTTCCAACCTACCATTCATGAGCAAAACCATTGAGTGACCAAAGTCCAATAACTCCAACTGACGTTTCACAATCAGACATCATAGCACAACTTGGCATCAAGACAATAGTCCTGGTGCATATGGATGGTCTTCTTGCATATGGCATGGAAATATAACTTCTGACCATCTGTTTGATCTTTGAATGGCCTCAGTAGCTTTCAAATCTAAAATGCTGCAGTGCAAGGCAAAATTAATTGAGGTTAGGCTAGATGATGCCAGGTTTCCAGATACCTGCACGTAACATAGTACAGATCAGTTGCATCTGGAGGCAGTAAACTTCTTAACATACACTGAAAAAAGGCACATTGCCAGTGGCGGTTGGTGGACTTTCAAGCAGGGCGGGGGTGACCGTGGCACTGTGGGTAGGCAGGGATGAGGGGAAATAGGGGGTGGAGGGCATGGAGGGTGTAGAAATGGGGGTGAATGGGGAAGGTAGGGAGAAGGAGAGGAGTAGAAATGGGGAAAGGGAGGGAGAGTAGGGGTAGGAATAGGGTGAGTGGGTTAGGGGAAGGCAGGAAGGGAGAGAGGCAGAAATGGGGGTAGTAGGAAGGCAAGGAGGAGTAGAAATGGGAGGGAGGCAAAAATAGGATGGGTGGAAGGCAGGGAAGAGAAGAAGGGTAGAAATGAAAGGGTGGATGTGGGGGGAGAAGCGTGGAGGGGCAGAAACAGAGTGGGAAGGGGGAAAGGCAGGAAGCAGGGAAGGGGTAGAAATGGGGGTGAGGAGGAAGGCAAGGAGGAGGGAAATGGAGGGTGGGGGAGACAGGGAGGAGGGAAAGCTAGGAACAGAAGGTGGGGGAAGGCAGGGAGGAGGGGAGGGGTAGAGACTAAGGGTGGGAGAAGCAGGGAAAGGGAACAGAGGGTGGGAGAGAAGGCCGGGTGGAGGGAAAAGTAAAAATGGAGGTTGGGGGGAAAGACAGGGAGGAATAGGGGTAGAAATGGAGGGGGGAAAGGTAAGAAGGGGGGTAAAATGGAAGGTGGGGGAAGGCAGGGAAGGGTAAAGACAGGGAGGGAGAGGAGGAGAACGGTACTCACTGGCTGCAGGGTCCCAGGTCCGGCCTTACCAAGCGTGACCTGGGATAGCTGCCCCGGCCACACTCTTTCTGAGGGCTGCGCAGTGGCCTCTTATTTTCACCAGGACAGGTTGTGGGGGGTACCACTCCCCCTCAGTGGGGCCCCAAAGATGACCACCTTCAGGGCACCACAGAGGTTACCCCCCAAGGGTGAGGGACCACCAGGGACCCCGCATTTTATCTTTGCCCTGGGCCCCACAAATCCTATGGCTGGGTCTGCAGGGTCTGACAGCCATGTGAGGGCTTTACGGATGCCTGCCAGCTCAGCTGTGAGTCAGGTGGAAGGGAGGGGAATGAAGGAGAAGCAGGGGTGGCTCCATGGGAGGGGAGGGGGCGAAGTCCCCCCACCATCCCCCCCACTAGCAATCCCTGCACATTACTTGGGGTCTGTTCTCTACTGGGACTAATCTGCATATTTTACACAAATATTTTCTTCAGCAGAAAGAACCTTCTTTTTCACCTACCATTAATCAGGGTTGGTGGCTTCTATTCTTCATCCCAAACGTTCCTGTTTATGGCATCCTTCAAGCTGGCACCTCATGTCCCCCTTCAACATCACAAACCACCTTTATCTGTGTGTTCTTCTTGTACTTTTCCTGCATCTATTAGATCTCCTGCTCTCTAACCATCTCTCTCTCTCAGTTTCATTTCAGTTTTTATTTATATCCCGCACTCTCTCGGCCAGGCCGACTCGAGAGTTGATACTCTACCAGCTTTTTCCTGATAAGGGCTACCTGAAACATGGCTTGTACCATTTCATCATGTAGCCCTCCAGCCCTCCAGCATGTCTTACTCAGCATTCTCATTCTGGCAACATAAAGTAAGAACATAAGTAGTGCCATACTGGGTCAGGCCAATGGTCCATCAAGCCCAGCATCCTGTATCTGACTGTGGCCAGACTCTTTCTCCTGGGAGAAGTACCCAACAGGACACAATGGGCAATCCATTCCCTGTTGTTCCAACACCCAACAATAAGAAGCTACTTGGTTAATAGCCATCAATGGACCTATCCTCCAAGAACTTATCCAATCTTTTTAAAACTAGCTACACTACCGGCCGTGACCACTTCCTCTGGCAATAAGTTCCAGAACTTAATTGTGCACTTAGAGAAAAAATACTTCCTCTTATTTGTTTTAAATCTGCTACCAGTTAATTTAATGGGGTATTTTCAAATGTGACAGTGCAAGGCGCTGTCACGCTTTGATTCTGGCCAGGGTAAGGTCTCTCACCCCGGTTAGGATCTGGTGTGGCAGATGAACACATGTGTTGGCAGCCTGGACTGGGGAGGAGGCAGGGAGAGGGCGGGGCAACATGCAGACTTGGGTCCACAGGCCCTGCCCACCACTATGATGGACAGCCGCAGTGGCATATGAGGCCACCACACGCACTCAGAACAGCCCCGGCCAAGGACCAGGGTCAGATAGAGTGGGCCATAAATGTGACGGCCCACTCTACTCCTTCTGGATATGGCTTCCCCTGAGCCGCAGTAGTGCTTAGGCTATGATTTGACGATGGGCCTGAGTAACAGCCTGGGCTAAAAACTGCCATGGTCTGAGGACAGCCCTGATCTCACTTGGGGTAACATGTGGTGGACGGGATCAGACGTGATGACACCGTGGGTGTTCACACAGGTCAAAGCATGGCCCACTGTCATGTTTGAAAATACCCATGAGTGTCCCCTTGTTCTAGTACTCTTAGAGAGGGGAAACAACCACTCCCTATTTACATGTTCCACACCACTCATGATTTTATAAACTTCTATCATGCCCCCTCTCAGTCATCTCTTCTCCAAGCTGAAGAGCCCCAACCTATTCAGCCTTGATCATTTTTTTATAAAGGAGCCGTTTTGATAGGGGAGCCATTCCATAACCTTGATAATTTTTGTTGCCCTTCTCTGTACCTTTTCTAGTTCCGTTATGTCTTTTTTGAGATGTGGCAACCAGAACTGCACACAATATTCCAGGTGCAGTTGTACCATAGATCTATATAGAGGCATTATGATAGTTTCAGTTTTATTCTTTATCCCTTTCTGAATAATTTCTAACATTCTGCTTGCCTTTTTGACTGCTGTTGCATATTGAGCTGAGGATTTCAGTGTATTGTCCACAATAATTCCAAGATCCTTTTTCTGAGTGGTAACTCCTAATTTAGAAACCAGCATTGTATACATTCCATTCCATTCCATTCCATTTTAATTTATACCCCGCCTCTCTCCCGAAGGACTCGAGGCGGCTTACAACACAATTTACATTCTACAATCTGGGGCTGTAATCCACGCAGGGAACCCCAAGTCAATAAACATTTTAACATAATAACTAACACAGTACACAATACAACATTTTAAATACCAAAAAAGATCAAGCACAGCAAATTTAAATATAACAATCAAAACCATCAAAAAACCACCCCCCTTATGCCTCACCAATATCCCATTCACCATGGGGTAGGTCCCACATTCTAACCACTCGTTCCCTGCTGCCACCAGGGAAACTCTAACCACCTCAATCCCAATCTCACCGGGAGGAGGTGGCCCCACCAATTCTATATCAGTAAGCATAACTGCATCACCCTCCTCACCTTCTCCTCTCTGTACTCCCAAGCCCATCCAAGCTACCCCATCCACAGCCCCTCTCTCCTCCCCCTCATCACTACATGCCAACAATTCTTCCCCCTCAACTCCCCTATTTAACTTCCCAGGGAGTACCTCCAACTCTACCTGCTCCTCTTCCTCCATCTCCACCACAGATCCCCCTAACCCTACATTTCCCTCATCCCCCATACTCTCCCCCTCTAT
>QEPC01000373.1:2672036-2716844 GCA_003113815.1 Sphenodon punctatus
AGTGACTAGCTCAGAAGGTGTTGGGAAGGGGGGGGCAGATAATTAGTTTCGTTTCTTGCAAGCCTCTCTCCACCCCTGGTGCCTGGAAGTCTGCTCCTCAGTGACTACACCTCCCTGTCATGTTTGACCTTCCAGTGAACCTTTTTTTGCCACCCAAACTCATCTGAACGTGATCCGAACTTACCAAACTGTTCAGACATTTCGCCGTTCGGTGTTCGGATTGTTCTGTTTGTTCACGTTCGTGTTCGTGTTTGGTCATCCGAACAGTTCGAGTTTGGGCCAAACTCCGAACTTCCGAACCGCGTTTGCCCATCCCAATCTGCAGCAGCTCAGAGGCTGCTGTAGCTGTCATAAGTGGCAGCGTTATTATTATTATTTTTTAAACAGTTTCAGCACCGGTGGCCCCCCGCAGTGCTTTGGGGGGGCACTGCCCCGAACGCACTGCAGGGGGAGCTGCTGCTGATAGTTTGGGTTATTTTTCACTATGTGCATCACTTTGCACTTGTCCACATTAAATTTTATCTTCCATTTGGATGCCCAGTCACCTCATCTTGCAAGATCCTACTGCATTTCTTCACAGTCTGCTTGGGTTTTTACTACCTTGAATAACTTTGTCATCTGCAAATTTGATCACCTCACTCTTTATTCCCTTCTCTAGATCTTTGATGAATATTTTAAACAACACTGGTCCTTGTACAGATCCCTGGGGCAGTCCACTAGTTACTTCTTTCCACCGTGAACATTGACCATTTAGTCCTATTATTTGCCTCCTATCTTTTAACCACTTACCAATCCACAATAGGACACTGCCTCTTATCCCATGACTCTTTAATTTCCTCAAGTTTCTCATAAAGGACCTTATCAAACACCTTCTGAAAGTCCAGATACATTATATCAACCAGCTCACCCTCATCATGAGGGTGCAAGGGGGGCAACTTGGATCCTCAAGGGAGAAGGAAGGGGCACCACACACGCACACCAAGGGGGAGAGAAGCAGCAAGACTGTACCTGGAAAACGTGCCCTCAGGTTGGGATAGGGCTATTGGGAAGATAAGTCCCCAGCCTGAATCATCACAGGGCCTGTGAGTGAGTGTACGCCTTGTTTGCTGCCTGGGTTGGCTATCCACACACACAGGGAAATGGAACGGGTAGGAGTAGTGCATGCTGTGAAGGAAAGGGGACAGTGCACAGCCCAGGGATGGGGAAAGGGGGGACAGGTCTGGCACACCAAGGTCAGGGCCCAGGGGGTGCTCCTCAGCAACCCCTGGTCTGCACACGTATACCGCCCCCACCCCACTAGTCCCACTCACACACCCAAACACTCACCACAGTCTCGCACCTTGCTCTCTCCACACAATCTCTAAGTCTCTCCAGCAAAAGGGAATCACACCAGCAACCAACAAGGAAAAAAGGGGGGCCAGTCTCACGGGCTCAAGGCTCAGATCACCAGCGACGAGGCTTGTTTGCTGCAGCCTTTTATCCTACTGACCCAGGCGTTGCCGCAGTTGCGCTTAGTGGTGCACGGGTGGGGGCGTGGCCTCCCTGGGTTGTGGGGGATTGTTACTTCCGCCTCCTGCAACGTCATTGGGAACAGCTGGCATGGCATCGTTACTAGGCTCGGCGGGAGGCAGGGGCTCTGCTGACGCTGTGTCTCCAATCTCAGGGCTTTCCCTGCAGTGACTGGCTTCCGGGGATGAGGTAGGGGGGTTCACTGGAAGAGGGTCACTCTTGGGGGGTGTAGCGGGGGGATCATCCCCTCCTGGGTGTGTCCCCCCCGCTTCCTTACAGCACCCCCCCCTCCGAGGCCGATCAACGATGACTGGTCGTGCTTTTAATGGATAGCGAATATGGAAGGCATGTGTCAGGTGGGGGGCATGGAATCTGTCACCCATTCCCATGAACGCTCCGCCGGCCCATAGCCTTTCCAGTCAATGAGGTACCATAGATGGCCATGTCGACGCCTAGCGTCCAGTATCTGCCATATCTCATATTCCTGCATTGCAGGGGTGGCTATCACGGACTTGTGTGCTGTATGCGATGGTGCCTGGGCAGCCTTTAACATGGACACATGAAATGTGGGGTGGATCCGGGAATGGAGGAGGAGTTTCACTCGATAGGTCACCTCATTGATCTTGTGTAGGATGGGGAATGGCCCCATATATCGATCGTCCAATTTCCTGGAAGGTCTGACTGAGGGGTAGTTGCATCGATCTATCCATACCCAGTCTCCTTGTACATAAGTCGGTGCTTCCTGTCGATGTTGTTCAGCATATCTTTTATATTGTTGGCGCGCCCGTTGAAGCGTCGCCTTGCCACCATTTGTGCTTTATGGATTCACGAGACGAGGGCACCTGCGGCCGGGACGGAACACGTTGTGAGTTCGGGAAGACATAATGGCGGATGGTAATCGTAGGTGACAAAAAAGGGGGAGTTGCCTAAGGAGGCATTCAGAGTGTTATTATACGTAAACTCGGCTATAGGCAATAAGTCATACCAGTCATCTTGGTGGTATCCCGTATAACAGTGGAGGTACTGTTCCAGTGTCTGGTTTACCCGCTCTACCTGCCCATTGGCTTGTGGGTGGTACCCAGAGGTAAGGCAAGGTTTGATTTGCAGTTTTTGTAAAAGGTCTTTCCAGAGTCAAGAGGTGAACTGTGTTCCTCGATCGGATACAATCTCTGTTGGGACTCCATGGAGCTTGATTACATGATGCAGAAGTAACTGCACCGTGCCACTGGCTGAGGGCAGCCCTGGCGTGGTGATGAAGTGCCCTAGATTGGTGAAATGGTCCACAATTACTAGGATCGTGGTGTATGTTGTGGACAGGGGCAAGTCTACAATGAAGTCTATCCCAATTCGTTGCCAGGGTCCTTTTGGCATGAGGGCAAGTTGTAATAACCCTTGCAGTCGTTGACGAGGCACCTTGGTACGTGCACATATCTCACACTTCTTCAGGTACTGCTGCATGTCCTGGTGCAAGGTGGGCCACCAGAAGGAACTTTGAATCAGGGCTACGGTGCACTGCACCCCGAGATGTCCCATGAGGGGAACATCGTGGTGACCCCATAGCACAGCCCTCCGGGCCTTTGGGGGAACCACCAACTTATGTTGGTAGTACCATAGTCCCTTATGGGCTTTTGGCGGCTCCACACTGCTGGGCCTGTTGCCGAAACTGAGCCGCTGTAAGGAGAGTGGCAGCAAATGCCCTGGGGTCCATAACTAAGCCCCCCTATTGTCAGGAGGTGCTCCCTCTTCGGTACAGCGAGAAAGAGTGTCTGCAATGATGTTCTGGTAGCCCAGGCAGTAACGAATCTGAAAATGGAAATGGGTGAAGAACAAGGTCCAGCGTCCGTGTTGAGCAGTGGTAATATGCGTGGTCTGCAGATACGTCAGATTGCGGTGGTCTGTCACCACCGTTACTGGATGCCGGGCACCTTCCAAATACTGTCTCCATGTCTCAAATGCTGCTTTAATAGCTAAGAGTTCTCGGTCCAATACAGTGTAATTCTTTTCTGCACTCATCAGTTGTCTGGAATAGTAGGCACAGGGCAACAGGGGACCCTCTTCAGTTCCCTGCTGGAGAAGCACGGCTCCGATAGCGATGCCAGAGGCATCCGTCTCCATGGTAAACGGTTGGTCGAAACGAGGATGTCGTAGAATCGGTGCGCGCATAAACGTCGCCTTCAGCTGTTCAAAGGCCTGCTGACGGCCCAGGTTCCAGTCGTAGACCACTCCCTTTCATAAGAGGGCCGTTAATGGCTCTGTCAACTGAGCATACCTTGAGATGTACTGTCGGTAATAGTTAGGAACCGTTGCAGAGCTTTTACTGATGGGTGTGTGTGTGTGTGTGTGTGTGTCCATTGGACAATCGCCTCCACCTTCTTGGGATCCATCTTAATTCCTTGGGGGGAGATGATGAATCCCAAAAACTCGATGGTCATGACATGGAACGCGCACTTCTCATACTTGCAGAACAGCCGGTTCTGTTGCAATCGGTGTAAGACACTGCGCACCTGCTGGACGTGCTCCGCCATGGTATTGGAAAAAATCAAAATATCATCCAGGTAAGCCACCACGTATGTGTCCAACATATCTCGGAGCATGTCATTAATCAGGTGTTGAAATGTAGCAGAAGCGTTGGCCAGGCCAAACGGCATCACACGGTTCTCAAAGTGCCCATAGCGATGCAAAATGCCATTTTCCACTTATCCCCGGGGCGAATGCGAAGCAGGTTATACATGCCCCTGAGATCGAGCTTAGTAAAAATCTTGGCCCCGTGCAACCTGTCCAGGAGTCTGGGGATCAAGGGGAGCGGGTACTGGTTCTTGATGGTGATAGCATTCAGTCCCCAATAATCAATACACGGGCGCAACCCCCCATCTTTTTTTGGGACAAAGAACAGCAGTGCCCCGGCAGGGGATGTAGAATGTCTTATGAACCCGCGCACCAGGTTGTCCTCCACATATTCCTTCAATGTTCCTAACTCCGGGGCAGAGAGTGCATAGATCCGTCCGTATGGGGGCTCTGTGCCGGGCATCAATTCGATGGGGCAGTCATATGGCCTATGGGGTGGTAGGGTCTTAGCCTCCATTCTACTAAGCACCTCCTGGAAGTCCGCATATTGCAAAGGCAGCTTCACTGGGGTTCCCAGGTCTTGAGTACTCATGAGGGTCTGCGCGGGCGGGGTTTGAATACAGACAGTCCTACACTGCTCCGTGTTAAAGCTAACGGTTCTCTGGCGCCAATGAATACTCGGGTTATGCTGTCAAAGCCAGGATATCCCTAGGACAATGAAGAACATCGGGGAGGCGACGACATCGAAGTGGAGCTGTTCCGTGTGTCTTCCAATTGTCACTTGCAGTTTCTGAGTTTGCCTTACAATGGGGCCCGAACTCAGGGGTGATCCATCTATAGTGCGCACCTGCTCGGGGATGGACCGGGGATGGTGCGGGGTCCCATAGTGCTGCAGGAACCCTTGGTCCATGAAATTCCCAGACGCCCCTGAGTCGATAAGCGCCCAAGTGACCAGACTCCGAGTTGGGGCGATTCCCAGGGTAACAGGGATGCACACATGGAGGGCGGCCCTGGGGTCGGTGCTTAAGACTTGTGCCCCTGCTGGTAGGGTCAGTTCTTGTACCCCCGGGAATTCCCCTACAATTCCCAGGGTAGAACTTTTCCAGGGTCCCTACGAAGGGGAGGTGCGGAGGAGCATTCCCGAGCAAAATGGGAGGGTTCCCCACAGTAAAAACACAGCCACGATAGTTGGCGATGTTCTCGTTCTGCAGCCATCAAAGGCCTTCAGGAGGCCCCAATCTGCATGGGCTCGGGCTCCGCCTCGCACCCTGACTCCCCTTTGGCCAGGGGCAGAGCCACCACCCGTGCCCCCAGGGGTCGAAATGGCTCCTGCCGCCGTTCTCTTCTCCACTCTCCTAGCCGCTCATCGATCTGGATGGTAAGCGTAACCAGGGCTCCCCAGGTCTTCGGCAGGGTGGTGACGGCGAGCTGATCTTTAAGTTCTTCACTTAGTCTTCAACGATACATGACACGAAGAACATGGTCAGGCCAATTTAAATCAACCACTAATTGCTGGAACCTAGTCACATACTCCAGCAGCGTCCCTCGTCCCTGCTTCAGTCCCACAATCGCCGTCTCCGCATCCCGTGTTCTATGCGGGTAATCGAACAGAAAGGTAAACTCCTGTACAAACCTGGCATAGTCCTGCAATAAGTTGCTCTTGCTAGTAAGCAGGGGAGTGGCCCAGGCCAAAGCATGCCCCTCCAACAGACCTATAATAAAAGCCACTTTCCGCGCATCAGTATTCTAGGTCTGGGGCTGCATGGAAAATGCCAGTTCGCATAGTGCCAAGAACCCCTGGGATTGCTGTCTGTCTCTGGCATATTTGTTAATCTTTGGCCCTTTTGGTTCCCGTGCCCCTATACCCGGGGGTTCCGGCGGGGGCGGGACACCCATCTGCAATGGGGGCTGGGCCACTGCTCCTTGGTTCCCCTGTTGCTCCTTGAGGTCTTTCACCTCCATGGCAAGGGACTTTACAATGCGGGTCAGCTCTTGGACCTCTGCTGATAACTGCTCCATAGCCCACCCTGGCCTAAGCACGGGGCAACGAGAAGAAGGGGGTTTAATCTGGTGATACTGTGAGGGTCCAAGGGGGGCAACTTGGATCCTCAAGGGGGAAGGAAGGGGCACCACACACGCACACCAAGGGTGGGGGAGAGAAGCAGCAAGGCTGTACCTGGAAAACGTGCCCTCAGGTTGGGATAGGGCTATCGGGAAGATAAGTCCCCAGCCTGAATCATCACAGGGCCTGTGAGTGAGCGTACGGCTTGTTTGCTGCCTGGGTTGGCTATCCACACACACAGGGAAATGGAACGGGTAGGAGTAGTGCACGCTGTGAAGGAAAGGGGACAGTGCACAGCCCAGGGATGGGAAAAGGGGGGACAGGTCTGGCACACCAAGGTCGGGGCCCAGGGGGTGCTCCTCAGCAACCCCTGGTCTGCACACGTATACCGCCCCCACCCCACTAGTCCCACTCACACACCCAAACACTCACCACAGTCTCACACCTTGCTCTCTCCACACAATCTCTAAGTCTCTCCAGCAAAAGGGAATCACACCAGCAACCAACAAGGAAAAAAGGGGGGCCAGTCTCACGGGCTCAAGGCTCAGATCACCAGCGACGAGGCTTGTTTGCTGCAGCCTTTTATCCTACTGACCCAGGCGTTGCCGCAGTTGCGCTCAGCGGCGCACGGGTGGGGGCGTGGCCTCCCTGGGTTGTGGGGGATTGTTACTTCCGCCTCCTGCAACGTCATTGGGAACAGCTGGCATGGCGTCGTTACTAGGCTCGGCAGGGTGCGGGGCCTCTGCTGACGCCGTGTCTCCAATCTCAGGGCTTTCCCTGCAGTGACCGGCTTCCGGGGATGAGGTAGGGGGGTCCGCTGGAAGAGGGTCGCTCTTGGGGGGGCTAGCGGGTGGCTCATCCCCTCCTGGGTGTGTCGCCCCCTGCTTCGTTACACTTATCCAAATGCTTATTTACAGACTCAGAAAATTCCAGTAGGTTAGTGAGGCATGATTTCCTTTTCCTAAATCCATGTTGACTCTTCCCCATTAAGCCTGTTTATCAATATGCTCAGTAATTCTGTTCTTAACAACTGTTTCTACCTGTTTGCCCGGCACCAATGTCAGACTCACCAGTCTGTTGTTTCAAGAATCACGTCTGAAGCCCTTTTAAAATACTGGTGTTACATTTGCTACTCTCCAGTCCTCTGGTACAGTGGCAGATTTTAGCAATAGGTTACAAATTACCAAAAGCAGGTCTGTAACTTCATATTTGAGTTCCTTCAGAACTCTGGGATGAATACCATCTGGTCTTGGTGATTTGTTACTATTTAGCTTATTAATTTGCTCCAGAACCTCCTCCAGAGTCGCACTTATTTGGGACAGTTCTTCCGATTCTTCACCTACAAAGTCTTGGGGTGTGGGTATCTCCCCAATATCCTCAGCAATGGATGCCAAAGCAAATCATTCATTCAGCTTCTCTGCAATGTCCTTAACCTCCCGGAGTGCCCCTTTTACCCCCCGGTCATCTAATGACCCAACCGACTCTCTAGCAGGCTTCTTGCTTCTGATGTACTTGGAAAAGTTTCTATTATTATTTTTTGTCTCTTTAGTGAGTAGTTGTTGTTCTCTTCTCCTCACTGCTGGAATTCTAACACATGTAATAGCTGGCCTAATGATGGTTTTATACCCTTTGCTCTTTAGCATATTTGCATGTTATTACAGAGAATTTCCATCAGCTTCCTCATTTGTACCAAGCACTTTCCATGTGATACACAACATCTGCATCTGTATTCTTGTCATGTCTCAATACTGAACCAAGCTATTTAAATCGTTGCATGGACTTTAAGTCTCTCCCATCTAATTTTACTGACTCCTCATAATTCTTTCAACAAAGCACTGGATATCGTCCATCTTTCACCAAACCATCTTCTCCTAGTGCAGCTCTCCATCACTCTAAATCACTTTCCGTTCATATTTATCTTCACAGCCCAACACAATGTCATCAGTGCAAAATACACTCCAAGGAATCTCTATCCTAATCCTCTGCATCAAGGTATCCATTACAATCACAAATAGGAATGAGCTTAAACCTGATCTTTTACATAAACCTTACCTCACAGAAAATAGCTCACTGTAGCCACATCTGCTTCTCACTATTATTGTGCTACCCTCATAAATGTCCATGATAATCTGAATATATGTCTCCAGCAGATTGTGTGACCGCGTGCACTGCCATGCCATATATCAGTTCTTTAGAGAACACTGCTAGAGGCCTTTTCTAAGTACACAGATGCTAAACACAGCTTGTTCCATGTACTTTTGCAACAATTAGGCTGCAAGCAGTGACCTTTCTGGCACAAACTCAAGTTGATTGCTGTTTATTTTGCTATGTTAGCAAATAGGTCCTGGCTATTTGACACCTGTTTTTAGAACTTCACTCTTCTCACTATCTGTGATTAGACAATACCTGCTGTTTGGTGATCCACCTTCACATCTTATTGGTGGGCGATCAGGGCTTTGCTGTGGTCGGCCCCTCAGTGTACAACTTGTTCCTTCTGGGTATTAATCTTAGTTCCTCCTTCCTCATCTTCAAAAAGCACCTGAAGTCTTTTTTTATTCTCCAGGTGCTTTGAGAGGATCCACTGCTCAGTGACATAGCACCCATTGAGTGATCCTGGATTTATGCCGAGGGCCACCAGGCACCACCGAGCCCATTACATTTCCCACCCACCCACCCAATGGCAGGCTACCCACTCTCACCCACCCCACCCCACCCCCACAGTGCTGTGACTTGAGTTTCTGCCTCAGTGGCCATCTAGTACCAGCTGCTTCAGCTGATATTAGGCGGCCACTGTCGGTGCGCAAATTCAAGCCGCAGCGGGGACCAGACTGCACAGTGTCAGCAAGGCAAGGCTTCCTAGGGCAGCTGCCCACCCAGAAAAGAACAGTAAGAGAGTAGAGAACAGTGGAAGTGGAAGGCCCACCGCAAGCAGAGCCCCAGTCCCAGTCACCGCTTCAGCTGCTGCTGTTGCCCCAGCTACCACTAAGCCACACACCCCGGGTAGGTGAGGGGGGAAGTGGAATGGGAGGGAGGACTTGCTAGGTGGGTGGGTGGGGCCCAGTGGGGGGTGGGGGTTGGCACAGGCGGGGTGGCAGCATGAACTAATTATGGGGCACAATGGTTATGAGGTGGTGGAAGCTGATTATTGGGGCACAAATGAACTGGTTATGGGTGAAGGGCAGCATGAATTTATTATATGGGGATGCAACTGATTATGGGGTGGGAGCAGCATGAATTGATTATGGGGGCAGAAATGAACTGGTTATGGGTGGGGACCGTGTGAATTTATGGGGGCACAAACTGGTTATATATCTAGAAGAATGTCTCAGTATGGCATAATGTGCTTAAGAGGCTGCATTTTGGGGTGTCGTGTGTTTGTTTGATTGTGGCTTGGCCGTTTGGAATTTAGTGCTCTGCATGCGCACTTTATTACTTGCTTTCTGCTTGTGGAATGCTTGTAGTTGGAATTGTGGGAAACACCCAGTTGTAAACCATCATTGAGGGTGCAGTGAGCCCAGACAACCTCCATTTTGAGGAAGGGCAAAAAGCCTTTAAAGTCAGTTCAAATGTATGCGAGCTGGGCAGTGCCCCCAGACTGGCCGAGCCAGGCAGCGCCCCCAGGCTGGTCGAGACGGGCAGTGCCCCCAGGCCTGCTGGTGGGAGACAAAGGGGCTGGGGTGGGGGGTGGGGGCAGCTTGACTTCTTGGCCAGGGGCCGATTCCACGCTAGCTACACCCCTACTTGCAGTATTTTTTACTCCTCCTTTACCTCCCCCCTTTAACCTTTTTTTATAATGCATCTTACGTAGATTTTAAGTTGTTTTATGGTACTTTATTGCATTTTATTGTATTAAAGTTGTGAAGCATTCCAAACGCCATTTGGCAGGGGAAGGGTGGCTATAAAAATACATTTTATTATATTATTATTTAATGTTTCAATACCTCATTGTCACGGGGATAGGGGGAACGAGAGGAAACCGACAAGGGAGCAAGCCCACCTTCACTCTTAAGACCTGCAAGGAGATGCATGGGGAAAAACTGCCCATTAGGATAATATTTTGGCCCTTTAGACTCCACAGGAATCAGACCACTATCATCATAGGGTCCAGAGTCAAATAAGACTAGAGATGCCGCAAACCTTCTCTCTCGCACTCTCACTTGCTCGCAGGGTGCACGGGGTTTTGGGGAGATGGTGAGCGGAAGATGGGGGCACAAAGGGGGCAAGGGTCCCAAGGGATGGAGAGGAAGGAAGGGGACGGACACACACTGCAGAGGTGGGGGGGAAGGGAAACGAGGACCCAGGGAAGGGGGCAAGCACAATCGCACACACTCTCCTCTCACTCTCCACGCACACAATAGGAAGGGCAATTGGAAAGGGAAAGGTCCACTCAAGGGTCACAGGGGATATATCAAGTCAAACAGGAACTACAGTACAGTAAATATCAAGCACCCAACACATAAATCACACGTAGCTTGCTCGCGGGGGTTATTCTCTCAGACGCTCTGATCACCAGCACTCAGCTATAGCTGGTGCTGGCTTTTATGTCTCCAGCCCCGCCCCCCTGCTTGGCCTGGAGACGTGCTGACTGCCTCAGTGGCTCCAGGCTTGTTGTTACATCCTCAGGGCCCCGCCCCTGGGATGCTGGGGGGTGGTGGTGGTTTTGTTAGGGGTTGCCCTGGCAACCCGTTCTGACTGCGCCGCTCCACCGCCTGTTGGCACGGCTTCGTAGAATCCTTGGGCACTCCCCGGCTCCTGGGAAGTGCCCGGTTCCACCGTCATTCCCTGGGGGGAGCTCCCCAAAGTCCCGTCCGCCGCTCCAGTATGGGGGGAATGAGGGAGTGGCCTGCAGGCCCCCCGACCACAGCACCAGGGGAGGCGGCCCCGCCCCAGAACCCTGGCATTCACAGCATCATATCTCAATAACACTTTCTACCCATATAATCTTCCCACCCATGGGAGGTGACCCAGCCAGACTGTGAGTGTTTACAGGACCAGGTCCCAACACTCTGTTCCTCTGTGCCCTCCCATCTAGCTATCCACTGACTGTTGTGACTACCTTTTTCCTTCTACTTGTGGAGGATTCCTTGTTGATGTTGCTTCTGGGGACTTGCCATCCACCAACAAGTGTTCCTATAGGCTTCCTTCAGTGGTCCACAGGTCTCTGTTTGAGAGAGAGTGTCCATGGTTCCCTTCCTGAGGGACAGTCATTGATTTTCCGGTGCATGGGGTTCTTGACCTGTTTCTTTTCCAAGTTCCGCTCAAGGATCTCCTGCATGTGTCTTTGTAATAAGGGTCCTTGGCCTCATGGCCAGCCTGGGCATTTCCCTCACTGGGATTCCTACCTGTGCACATGCCTGAGTCAGCTAGGAAATGTGTTATTCATTGGGTGTCTTTAGACAGATACCTGCACCACTCCACCCCAGGTGACCCATCAGTGTAAAGGCAGGCCACTCTATCTAAAGGGTGGACCATCTAAAGGCTTGCAGGAAGGGAAAAGAAAGTTTGTAATGTCTGTCTCCTGTCTTTCATATACAGAAAGTCCATTCACCTTTTAAAAGGCCTAATTGGCCATTTGTTTCGGACTCTGACCTGGCCACAGTCATCCATGCTTTCATCACCTCTCGATTAGACTACTGTAACGCACTCTACGTGGGGCTACTCATGGTGATGGCTCAGAAATTGCAGCTGGTGCAGAATGCGGTGACCTGTCTCCTAGTGGGACTGGGCCGCCAGGAGCATATTACATCAGTACTCCGTTCTTTACGCTGGTTGCTGGTGGTTTTCCAGTCCCGAATCAAGGTGTTGGTTTTAGCCTGTAAAGTCCTAAATTGCCTGGGCCCTGCCTATCTGCGAGACCGCCTCACTCCCCGTGTCCTGGATGTGCCCCTGCAGTCGTCCGGGGATGCCCTGCTCGAGGCCACCTGAGTTTCTCAGATGGCCACGCAGGGGAGGGCGTTCTCGGTGGCCACACCATGCCTGTGGAACTCCCTTCCAGTGGGAGTGCAGCTGGCCCCGAATCTCCCCTCCTTTCGAAGACGTTGAAAGACCTGGCTGTTCCACCAGGCGTTTGGCGGGGGAGATGGGTGATGGGGTGGGGGTTGGGTATTTGTTCCTCCTTTTATTAATTGTTGGGGTGGGATGTTTTCTCTGTTTCCTCCTTTTTATGATTTAATTGTTTTTGATTGTTGTAAGCCACCCCAAGCTGCCTAAGGCAGGAGGGGCAGGGTAATACCTTTTTTAAAATAAATAAATAAATAAATAAATAATTAAAATGGCATTTTAAAGTGTTTGAGCCAATTGCTAATGGAGTTTGGTAAAAGTAGAAAGAAACTGCACATCTCTGTAAGGATAAATGATTCATTTCATCCAGTCTTGTGCAGGCCTCTTTTGCTCAAGAAATCCCGTGATCATTCCTGGGAACGGGGTTCTGGTCTCTTCATGTGGGGAGATGTCTCACCTCTATTGGCCAAGTCAGGAAAGCATTAAGGTAACACCCTGAGTATTTTGCTAGGAATAGTGATGGTCAGATGAGGAACAGAAGCTCCATATTCAGTTCATATTTGCAAGAATAATGAACTGAGTATGGCTGAGGCCAAAAAAGATAAGAGAAACACCAGCATGTTCCTGCTTGCCTGTGTGAAGACAGGACAATCTCTAGCTCTTGGCATTCGCTTCATGGGAAAAACCTGTCCAATTTAGGAAATATCTCATCTGGATCTCTCTTCCCATTTAATTCAGAGAATGCTAATTAATTAAGCGCTTGGGAAATGTCCATCTTTCTTTGTCTGCTTTTTTTTTTTTTTAAGTTATTCCTCCCCCACCCCTTTTTTTTGTAGAGTAAGATCTCATGTTTTGTAGAGTAAGATCTCATGTTTTGGAGTAATGATGGATTTATTCTAAAACAGAGTGGCCTGGCCCCAAACCTTTTGACTTTTCGGCGGAACTGTAAGACCTGGCTGTTTGCCCAGGCCTTTGGGAGGGAGGGGGGGGGGTGATTTTTAATCCCCCACCTGTTTATTTATTGTGATATACTACCAGCTTATTGATATGTTTTATAGTGGTATTTTAAATGTTTTAAATGTTTTTATTGTTGTAAACCGCCCCGAGCTGCTGTGCAGGATGGGGCGGTATAAAAATCTAATAAATGAAAATGAAATGAAATGAAATCCACTCCAATTGCAAAGGCCCCTTCTGAAAAAGCAAAGCCTTGACCACCTGAAACCTACACTGCTAATCTGTCTCCTGAGACTTAGGGTGATTTTAGATGTGACGGGGTGCCTATTGACCCCGTCATGGAGGGTGTTTTCAGATGTGACAGGGCGGCTTCGCCCCGTCCCGAAAACAACCCAGAGATTCCCCGCCGGGATCACCCAGGCACGGCAAACAGACGTGCCGGGGATCCTGGCGGGGTATTCAGTGTGGCGAACATCTGGCGGCCGCTGAACAGACATGCAGGGCACAGTGACCACAGGTGGGTATTCACTGTGGTTCACTATGATCTCGTCATGTCTGAAAATACCCGGAATCACCTTTTGAATTCCTGCTGGAATCAAAAAGTCATGTCCAACAGGCTGATTCCGGCAGGGAAACTGGGAGGGGAGTGGGGCTGTGCAGTGTAATGTGCAGCTGCACAGCCCCGCCCCCCATGCTCCCCCAGCCACTCACCCTCCTGAACACGGGCAGGCGCAGTGGCCAATCCAGTCGCTGCGCCTGATTCCGACTCGGGGTCTGGGCCACGGCCCGGAATCGATGGCAGTAACAGATGTTACCGTCTGCCAATTCCAGGCCATGGTTCAATTAACCATAACCACGCTTTCAGGGATGGTGCCCGGACAGTGACCACAGGTGGTTATTTTGCTCACTGCCAGTGGTTCACCATGGTGAACATCTGGTGGCGAGCAACCAGACGTTACGGGACCATCCACCACCACAGGGTATTCACCGTGGTTGAGTGTGGTATTGTGACATCTGAAAATACCCTTAGTCCTTTCCAGGGGAGTCAGCACTCTCTGGCAGTACCCAGTGCTTAATCTGAAAAGAGTAGTTCTGGGGCTCAAACCCACCTTGAAAAATTCTAGCTCTTGTCCCCTGGAAACATAGTCAGAGGATCTGGAGATCCCCCACCCAGAACTGGAGGCTGTTTGCACATGAGACAGGGGTGGGTGGGGGTGGACTGCTGTGATCATAACATCAGGAGGGTTGCACAAAATTCTGCTTGTGTGCATCAGCAAAAGTGGTTTTAATTTTTTTATTTATATTTTATTCATTGTCAACGTTACATTTTGTACATAGAGGGTATTTTCAGACGTTATAAGATCACGCTCAACCACAGTCAATTCCCACATGGGGTCCTGTCTCTTATACACATCTAGATGTGTATAAGAGACAGGGAGATGGCTGAGGAGGGCCTCTGTGACAGCCAGATAAGGCACCCGTGCCCCCCAGGGGGAGCGTGGAGGGATCCCCCCACAAAGGAGCACAGGGGGGCTGTGGGGGAATACCCTCTGCAATACCCCCAACAGGATACGACCAGCTCCACTGCCACCACAGCTACCAGGCAGGCCCCAAGCTGCCAAGCTAGTAGGCCCCCCACAAGCGGTACCCAAAAGGGGGAGCCCTGGTTGAGGCAGGAGAGCAGGAACTTCATACGCATGTGGGGAGCAGAAAAGGTTCAGCACAACCTGGTGCGCAGCTACAAGACCAGACATGTCTATGAAGCCATTGCCCAGGAGATGCAGCAGCAGGGGTACAATAGGGATGTCATCCAGTGCGTGCAGCAGGCAAAGGACTTGAGGTCTAGATATAAACATATCAAGGACAACAATCTCAAGTCCAGCCATGCCAAACGGAAAATGGAGTTCCATGATGAGCTGGACTGGTTCCTCTTCATGGATGGGGACACAGTCGCCTCCCGCTTACATGGCACCGCTTTCGCCAGGGGCAGGCAGAGGGTGCTCACAACACCCCCCCTGCCCAACCCCCCGGAACAGGGGGAGGACACTGCCTCTGGTGAGGTAAACCAGGATGTGGGAGGGGGCAGCTCCATTACACAGGGGGAGGAGGTGCCATGGGAACCCGCTCACTCAAACATCACCTTCTGCCTGCACCCACAAAACCCACAGGGCACTGGGCCACAGGGAAGGGGGGCGCATGCAGAGTGGACAGAGACTCAGGACGCTGCCCAGGAAGTGGAGAAAGATGATCCAGGTAGGAACGCAACCAGGGCCTGGGGGGGAAAGGGCCCCGGCCACAGTGACCGGAGCCTAAGCCGGGCAGCAGGGATTCACTAATGGATCCACATTCCCATTACAGCTCAAGGAGCCCTGGAGGTTCACGAGGAGGAGATTGTGGTGGAGGAGGTGGTTGAGGAGGAACCGGAGGCACCCCCGAGAGCCAGGCACCAGGACAATGATGGTAGGCCACAACACACAAGGAATGGGTCCTGACTGGTATTGGGGTAACAGGCTAACAGGCCAGACACAGGGGCAGCCCCTAGAACCAACCATTCCCCATGCACGACAGGGAAGGGCCAGTGACCGGAACCGCTGGGTCACCGAGTCATATGGGTTAACAGCCCCTGAGGGGTCCACGGGGTGTGTGTGTGGGAACACGTGACAGGCCCCTAGGAGGAGCTGTAATAGCACAGATTCAGTGATGGGGTGAGTTCTGTGGCCCAACAGAGGTGACACATTACACGGGACCCCACCCGACCAGTAACATAGGGACAGACAGGAAGGGGGAGGTGACCAACTGCCCATGCCGGCTGCCTCACCAGCTCCGGTAATCCAGACCACATAGCTGTCAGAAAAGGGGGGGGGAGTGGGGAGGGCATAGCAAAGGGCAGAGGGATGAGGTGAGGGGCTGCTGTGTGTGGAGCAATGGGAACAGCAGAGGGCCATGGAAAGGTCTGTGGCGGAGCAAGGTAGGGTGTAACACAGACCTTACATTCCATTACCGCAGGGTCCAGCACCCCAGCCTGGCATGGAGCAGCCTGCGGACAATGGAGAGCCCGGGCTGTCCGACTGCTGCTCCCAAAGGATGGCGGCTGCATGGGCCCGCAGGGGATCGAGCCCTGGCGATGCACCGAAGTGGGCACGGGGAAGGCCCCGCAAATAGTGAACCCCCTCCCCTTGTACAGAACCCCTAATAAATTGTGTTTTACATTACCACTCTGTTGTTCAGTGTGTCAATGGGGGCACCATGGTGGCAAGGGGTCACTCCATATGCAGTCGGGAGCAGGGCATTCACAAGACAGGTGCCAGACGCATACGTCTGGCCTGCAGGCAGCCGGGTGGGCAACACCATAGCTCCCATGGCAGGGTGCAGGTCGGCACATTACATCAGTGGAGCACTGGGCATGACACCGGACAGTCGGCAAGATGCCAAGGCCTGGTGCAGTTCACTTGCCATGGCTAGAAGGCAGTGAGTTACCCAGTGGCACAGGCACAGGTCTCACAGGACCGGGGAATCCCTACAACCCAAACAAGAGGCCACAAGCGGATTGTGGGAACAGACATAACAGGATTTATTGTTACCTGTTACACAGTATCGTGAAGGGTGGGGGGCTGTCAACAGGCCTACTCAGTTGCCTGCCATTTGTGCGACAATGTGCCGACACAGAGCGTCCCAGTTCTCCTCAAATATGCGCCGGAACGCACCTCCCTGGACATGTTGGTAGAGGGGCACAGGACCCTCTCTCTGCACCGGTGGGGAATAGTCAAGTGCAGCTCCCACAGTCTCACAGACTTTTATTTATTTATTTAATTTCTAGATTTCTACCCTGCCCCTCCTGAGAACAGCTCGGGGCAGCTTCCAACAATAAAAATATATATAAAATACATATAAAACAATTTAAAACACAACAAAAATACAACATAAGGTATTAAAACAGGGCCCTGGAAAACATTAAAACAATAAATAGGGTAGGGGAGATAAAAACCCACTAATCTCCCTCCCCACCCCTCCCCAAAGGCCTGGGAGAACAGCCAGGTTTTACAACTTCGCCGGAATGTCAACAGGTTTGGGGTCAGGCGAGCTTCCTCCGGAAGGGAGTTCCAGAGGTGCAGCCCAGCCACCGAGAATGCCCTCTCCACTGTGCCCCCCCAGCTTAACGTGGGGGACCTCCAGGAAGGCACCGCCAGCAGGCCGAAGGAGCTGCTCTGGGGCGCGGAGGGTGAGGCGGTCCCTGAGGTACGAGGGACCCAGACCATGAAAGGCCTTGTAGATCAACACCAAAACCTTGAACCTAGCTCGGCACGCTATTGGCAACCAGTGCAGAGTCCGGAGCACAGGTGTAATGTGCTCCCGACGACCCGTCCCCAAAAAGAGATGGGCCGCCGCATTCTGCACTAGCTGCAGTCTCCAAACCAGNCCGTGACACCCGCCTGTCTCCCCAGAGGGCGGGTGGTGGGGGAGCGTGGGGGGGGCGTGTGGCTGTACTTTGTGCCGCGCAGCCTTGCCCCCTCCCCGATTCCCCGCCGGGATCCCCCAGCACGTCTGTTGGCCATGCCAGAGTGAACCCAGTGGGGAATCTAAGGGTTGTTCCCGTGACTGGGCGAATGTCGCCCCGTCACGTCTGAAAATACCCAGACAGATATCATGGAAAATATGCTTTTGTGACAAAACAGTAAATAGGAGAAAAACATAACATCCAAACTGTACAGATTGAGAGTTGCTGCTGAATTATAAAGGATATGACCTTTTTGCTTAATTTAAACTGAGAAGTTGAACAGGTAGGATCATGCATCATCTGAAAATGTTTCTCCTTGAATACTGTTGATGCAGGGGAACCACTTCACCGCAAAGTCTGGCAATCCACTCCCTTTTGCTTAGATTTTTCAATGATTTCCAGTTGCATGCTATAACATTAATAACCGCTAGTGATATAATCATACAAGTATCCTGATGATGACTCATTAGTGGAACTGCAGGGTATAGTCCCAATAATGCTGATTCCTGATTCTGGCCTGAATGGAATTATCAATGAATGTATTCCCAGACTTTTTTCCAGAAGGATTGTACTATACAATATTTCCACCAACAATTCATGTAATCACCTGCTTCCCTGCATCCTCTACAACTCTTCCCTTTTCCTGCCCTATCTATATGTTTTAATTGGTGAGGAGTTTTTTCTTTCCTTGTGAGCACACTCCTTAGTTATTTATACTGCAAAAAAAAATCTATTTCCTTTTGTAATAACCGATCTAAATCTGCCTTTTCTTTACAAATAGATGCTCTGCCCAGGTTATCCCTTTTGTTTTTAAAGATTGCCTCAAGTGTAGTATGGATTCAACCTTGCAAAGACTGATGCTGTCATTGGTGTATATGGGGAAAATTCCCATTCTGCCTTTAGTTTTTTTATAATTTGCTCCCAGAATCCAAGTGCAACTCTGGCAAATGGGTAGTCTAACCAAGTTCTAAAGTTCACCTTCCCTTTATCTGAGAGAATATTTTAAAAGTTATTATTTTATCATTTATTTAAACTTAATATCCTGCTCCTCTTGCCTCTGGCGGTTATGCATATCAAGACATTCTCTTTCCAATTCTACCCATTTTGTCATTGTGGGAGTAAAATACCAATATTTTATTTCTCTTAGTGAAGCCACTTTATAGTATAATCTTATATTTGGTAGGTTGATGCCCGCTTTTTCTTTAGGTCTGTGTAATACTTGTTTACTAAGTCTTGATTTCAGTCCATTCCAGATTACCTTCATAAGTGTTTTCTCACACGTCTCAAGAAAGGCATCCAAAATCCTGACAGGTAAGGCCATACTGTATAGTAGATTAGGTAGGGAGATCATTTTAAAGAGGTTTACCTTTCCCAACCACAATGTTGCCAGTCTGCGCCAAGAGAAGGCCTCATTTCTAATTTGTTTGAGTATGTTAGTGAAGTTTGCCTTAAACACCTCTTTGGGTGCCTTGTTAGGGTCACACCTAGATATTTAATCCCTGTCTCTATCGCTAAAAGGGGGGTTCACACTTTGATTAGTTTTCTTACCTTTTCCTCCTTTGCAAAGATTAGGGTATGTGATTTCTGGTCATTTATTTTATAACTGGATATTTCACCGAATTGATCTATTAGGGACAGAAGGGATGGTACCGAATGCTAGGGGTCTCCTAAATAAATAATCATATCATCCATGAATAAGGACAACTTGTAATTGGTTTTCCCCAATATGAATTCCCCTGATTTGCCCACCTTGGTGTACTGCACATGTCAAAGCTTCTAGAAGCATGTTAAACAACACTGGCGAGAGGGGGCATCCTTGTTTTGTCTCTTTCGAAGGGCTAAATGCTTGCGTGGAAGTGCCATTGATTAATAATTTGTATTTGGGTTGTCTTTAGATTGTAAGCTCTCGGGCAGGTACCATGTCTATCTTAGGGTGAAAACAGACATGATGCTAACCACCCTTGGTGGTTATTTATGAATGGGTGTTTTCAGATGTTACGGGGCCAGTTGGCCCTCTACCGAAAACAACCAATTCATCCCCCGCCGGGATGACCCCGTCACGCTGTATCAGACGTGCCGGGGGATCCCGGCGTGGAATCTGGGAGGGGGCGGGGCCATGCGGCGCAACGTGTGGCCATATGGCCCTGCCCCCTCCCCACTCCCCACCGCCCTCCCGCTGGGGAGACGGGTGGGCGACGGGGCCAATGCAGCCTCAGCGTCTGGCCGAATTCACCATGGCCCAGGATCCCGCCGGTAATCCCGGGCCGTGGCGCCCGACCAGACGTGATTTTTTTTTGGTCCCTGACGGGGATCACGTTCACCACGCTTCCTGGGAAATACCCCCGGGGAGCCTGGGAAGCATGGTTGAAATTGACCCCATGTGCCGATTGAGCATGGCGAACATCTGGCGGCCGCCAAACAGACGTTTGAGGCACAGTGACCACAGGTGGGTATTCACCGTGGTTCACTGTGATCTTGTAATGACTGAAATCACCCAATGTTGAGGGCTGTATTGGTGCCCTATGCAGCCCTGAAACATGCATAAATGACCACCAAGGGTGGTTAAAGGGTGGTTATCGTCATGTCTGCTTTCAACCTTATTCTCTGTAAAGCACCAGGTACATCGCTGGTGCTATATAAAAGCTAATATTATAATAAAATAATAATAATAATAATAATAATTAATAAATGGTTCAACTCTGTCAAAGGCTTTCTCCACATTCAAGGAAATTATAATGGCTTGGATTTCCTTCTTTTGAATATGATATATAAGCTTCACTGGCTTCCGTATGTTGTCTATTCCCAAGTGCTGAGGGGTGAACCACACCTGATCTGGATAGATCACATCCCCTATAATTGAGGCCAGCCTGCTGCCTAGAGCTTTTGTGAATATCTTGTAATCTATATTGAGAAGTGAGATAGGCCTGTAATTAATCACCGCACTCTTCTATGTGCCTACCAGGCTTAGGTACTAGGGTTATACAGGAATCATAAAAGGGTTTGGGCATAATCTCGTTATGATATTATTAAATGCTGTTGTTAAATAGGGGGGTTAAATCTTCTGCATAGGTGTGGTAGAATGTAGCCAGGTATCCATCTGGTTCACATGCTTTATTTTAATTAAGCCTTTAATCATTTCTTTTATTTGGGCCTCACTTATTGAAGGCAATTTGTATTTATTTATAGAAGTTTTTATCTTTTCAGGATCCAGGTACGAGGTTGTATATAAGTCCTCGTAAAACTTAAAGAAAACTTCCTGAATATGTTCTGTTTTAGAGACCCTACTGCCATCTGGATGTTTAATAGCTGTGATATAGGACTTCTTTCTTTTGTTTTTCAACAAATTTTCCAGTGCCCTACCTGATTCGTTATTAAATTCAAAATAAAAGTTTTTCTAATTTGTACTGTGGGTTTTTGCATCTCTAAAGCATTAATTTTGTTTCTTAGTTTTTGGATTTCTGTCTGAATATTTTTATCAGGGGTAGCTCCATTGACAGCTTCCAGCTGTTGCAGCTTCATAAAAAGTTCTTTATGCCACTCATTTTTTGTTGTTGATTTGTTGATGGATATTATCTTGCCACACAATACTGCTTTTGCTGCCTCTCAGATTATCTAGGGTGAGCGTACCAAGGAATTACTATGTTCAAAATACTCTGATTTCCTCTAATATTTTGTCTTTTACTGTGCTACTCTTTAAGAGGCTTCTATCAAGTTGGCAATTTGTGCTAGTTCTACAGGAGCTGTTATCCCATCTAAAACTGTTATAAATGCATTGTGATTGAACATCACCAGAGGTAAAATGTGACTGGAGAGGCATCTGTAAGCCTCTGTCTTTTCTATCACAACTTGATCAATTTAAAAAAAAATATTGTGTAGCCCTGAAAAAATGTATACTCCCTTGATGTGGTGTTTAGGAAGTTCCACACATCTAATAAGTCATTTGTCTCTAGAATTTTGCTAATGCTGTTTTACCATGACTTTAGGGAGATTTTTTGTGACTGATCTAGGTATGTGAGGGGCAAGTTAAAATTCCCCTGAAGGATCAATATTCCCTCCAGATTTTCCATAAGTAACAGAGTGTATTTTTGAAATAATTGCAATGTATTGCCTTTTGGAGCATCTAAATTAACAAAAGTGACTTTCTGGTCCTGTAAATGTTCCCACAACTAGAAGGAATCTGCCCTCTTTGTCTTTCATTATTTTATTTAGACTGAAATTCGTATTTGCAGAGAGTCCAATTAACACCACTGCCATGCAGGGGCCCCCATGCAGACATGCCCACCCAGGGAGATGCTGGACACCCGCCCGGGAGCCCTTAGAAGGGATCCGAAACAGGACATGGGTGCGCCAGCTCCCAATATGTCTGAATGAAAAGCCACTGACAAAACGAAGGGAGCCAGTGCCGTGACTTGTCCGGGATGGGCTAGGGTAAGCAGAGGGACCCCGGGATGCCCAGGGGAAGGGGGCCGGCTGGGGGGGGAAGAGGGAAGGACCACTAAACACAGCAAACCCATCCTGCCACAGGGCTGAGGACAGACCACGGTGACCGCGGTGACCGCAGCCCCCCACTCCAGCACAGCCACGGGGCATGGGGAAGGGAGCACAAGCTACAGTGAGGTATGTGCAAAAGGACCCCAAGAACCCAGGGAGGGGGCCCGCATGCCAACAGCAGAAAACAACTCGAGGGAGCACAGGACGGGCAGCTGACAGTTTCCACCCCCACCCCCAGGACAGCACCCAGGCACAGGAGCAATGCACCACTGGGGAGATGGCTGAGGAGGGCCTCTGTGACAGCCAGATAAGGCACCCGTGCCCCCCAGGGGGAGCGTGGAGGGATCCCCCCACAAAGGAGCACAGGGGGGCTGTGGGGGAATACCCTCTGCAATACCCCCAACAGGATACGACCAGCTCCACTGCCACCACAGCTACCAGGCAGGCCCCAAGCTGCCAAGCTAGTAGGCCCCCCACAAGCGGTACCCAAAAGGGGGAGCCCTGGTTGAGGCAGGAGAGCAGGAACTTCATACGCATGTGGGGAGCAGAAAAGGTTCAGCACAACCTGGTGCGCAGCTACAAGACCAGACATGTCTATGAAGCCATTGCCCAGGAGATGCAGCAGCAGGGGTACAATAGGGATGTCATCCAGTGCGTGCAGCAGGCAAAGGACTTGAGGTCTAGATATAAACATATCAAGGACAACAATCTCAAGTCCAGCCATGCCAAACGGAAAATGGAGTTCCATGATGAGCTGGACTGGTTCCTCTTCATGGATGGGGACACAGTCGCCTCCCGCTTACATGGCACCGCTTTCGCCAGGGGCAGGCAGAGGGTGCTCACAACACCCCCCCTGCCCAACCCCCCGGAACAGGGGGAGGACACTGCCTCTGGTGAGGTAAACCAGGATGTGGGAGGGGGCAGCTCCATTACACAGGGGGAGGAGGTGCCATGGGAACCCGCTCACTCAAACATCACCTTCTGCCTGCACCCACAAAACCCACAGGGCACTGGGCCACAGGGAAGGGGGGCGCATGCAGAGTGGACAGAGACTCAGGACGCTGCCCAGGAAGTGGAGAAAGATGATCCAGGTAGGAACGCAACCAGGGCCTGGGGGGGAAAGGGCCCCGGCCACAGTGACCGGAGCCTAAGCCGGGCAGCAGGGATTCACTAATGGATCCACATTCCCATTACAGCTCAAGGAGCCCTGGAGGTTCACGAGGAGGAGATTGTGGTGGAGGAGGTGGTTGAGGAGGAACCGGAGGCACCCCCGAGAGCCAGGCACCAGGACAATGATGGTAGGCCACAACACACAAGGAATGGGTCCTGACTGGTATTGGGGTAACAGGCTAACAGGCCAGACACAGGGGCAGCCCCTAGAACCAACCATTCCCCATGCACGACAGGGAAGGGCCAGTGACCGGAACCGCTGGGTCACCGAGTCATATGGGTTAACAGCCCCTGAGGGGTCCACGGGGTGTGTGTGTGGGAACACGTGACAGGCCCCTAGGAGGAGCTGTAATAGCACAGATTCAGTGATGGGGTGAGTTCTGTGGCCCAACAGAGGTGACACATTACACGGGACCCCACCCGACCAGTAACATAGGGACAGACAGGAAGGGGGAGGTGACCAACTGCCCATGCCGGCTGCCTCACCAGCTCCGGTAATCCAGACCACATAGCTGTCAGAAAAGGGGGGGGGAGTGGGGAGGGCATAGCAAAGGGCAGAGGGATGAGGTGAGGGGCTGCTGTGTGTGGAGCAATGGGAACAGCAGAGGGCCATGGAAAGGTCTGTGGCGGAGCAAGGTAGGGTGTAACACAGACCTTACATTCCATTACCGCAGGGTCCAGCACCCCAGCCTGGCATGGAGCAGCCTGCGGACAATGGAGAGCCCGGGCTGTCCGACTGCTGCTCCCAAAGGATGGCGGCTGCATGGGCCCGCAGGGGATCGAGCCCTGGCGATGCACCGAAGTGGGCACGGGGAAGGCCCCGCAAATAGTGAACCCCCTCCCCTTGTACAGAACCCCTAATAAATTGTGTTTTACATTACCACTCTGTTGTTCAGTGTGTCAATGGGGGCACCATGGTGGCAAGGGGTCACTCCATATGCAGTCGGGAGCAGGGCATTCACAAGACAGGTGCCAGACGCATACGTCTGGCCTGCAGGCAGCCGGGTGGGCAACACCATAGCTCCCATGGCAGGGTGCAGGTCGGCACATTACATCAGTGGAGCACTGGGCATGACACCGGACAGTCGGCAAGATGCCAAGGCCTGGTGCAGTTCACTTGCCATGGCTAGAAGGCAGTGAGTTACCCAGTGGCACAGGCACAGGTCTCACAGGACCGGGGAATCCCTACAACCCAAACAAGAGGCCACAAGCGGATTGTGGGAACAGACATAACAGGATTTATTGTTACCTGTTACACAGTATCGTGAAGGGTGGGGGGCTGTCAACAGGCCTACTCAGTTGCCTGCCATTTGTGCGACAATGTGCCGACACAGAGCGTCCCAGTTCTCCTCAAATATGCGCCGGAACGCACCTCCCTGGACATGTTGGTAGAGGGGCACAGGACCCTCTCTCTGCACCGGTGGGGAATAGTCAAGTGCAGCTCCCACAGTCTCACAGACTTTTATTTATTTATTTAATTTCTAGATTTCTACCCTGCCCCTCCTGAGAACAGCTCGGGGCAGCTTCCAACAATAAAAATATATATAAAATACATATAAAACAATTTAAAACACAACAAAAATACAACATAAGGTATTAAAACAGGGCCCTGGAAAACATTAAAACAATAAATAGGGTAGGGGAGATAAAAACCCACTAATCTCCCTCCCCACCCCTCCCCAAAGGCCTGGGAGAACAGCCAGGTTTTACAACTTCGCCGGAATGTCAACAGGTTTGGGGTCAGGCGAGCTTCCTCCGGAAGGGAGTTCCAGAGGTGCAGCCCAGCCACCGAGAATGCCCTCTCCACTGTGCCCCCCCAGCTTAACGTGGGGGACCTCCAGGAAGGCACCGCCAGCAGGCCGAAGGAGCTGCTCTGGGGCGCGGAGGGTGAGGCGGTCCCTGAGGTACGAGGGACCCAGACCATGAAAGGCCTTGTAGATCAACACCAAAACCTTGAACCTAGCTCGGCACGCTATTGGCAACCAGTGCAGAGTCCGGAGCACAGGTGTAATGTGCTCCCGACGACCCGTCCCCAAAAAGAGATGGGCCGCCGCATTCTGCACTAGCTGCAGTCTCCAAACCAGGAACAAGGGAAGCCCCACATAGAGCGCGTTGCAGTAGTCCAGCCTCGAGGTGACGAAGGCATGGATGAGGGAGGCCAGGTCCGGGCCGGAGATGAACGGACACAGCCTCCACACCAGATGCAACTGGTGGAAAGCAGCCTTTGCGACTGCCTCCACCTGCCAGTCCAGGCGGAGATCCGCATCCAATATCACCCCCAGACTCCGGACCTGCTGAGCTATAGGAGGGCGAACCCACCCAATCAGGTGGGCCACTACCTTCCTCACTCTCCCCACCAACATCACCTCCGTCTTATCAGGGTTGAGCTTCAGTCTGCTCTGTCACATCCACTCCGCCATGGCCTCCAAACACTGGGATAGCAACGAGACAGCAGGGTCTGGGTCAGTTGAAAAAGAGAGGTACAGCTGAGTATCATCAGCATATTGGTGACATCGCACCCTGAATCCTCTCACGACCTCCCCCAAGGGCTTCATATATACGTTAAACAATAATGGAGACAGAATAGAACCCTGTGGAACGCTGCATGATAAAGCGCGGGGGCAAGATGTCTCATCCCCCAGCACCACCCACTGGCTTCTTCCCGAGAGGAATGAACGGAACCATTCAAGAACAGTCCCATCCAGACCCCCCAGGTCACGCAGCCGTCTCAACAGCAGCCCATGGTCCACGGTATCAAAAGCGGCCAAGAGATCTAGTAAGGTGAGAAATGTTGAACATCCTGCATCCATCTCCCAGCAGAGGTCATCGACCAAGGCCACCAACGCCATCTCAGTGCCATAGCTGGGGCAGAACCCAGATTGAAACGGGTCCAGGAAACCGATGCTACATTGTGCAGGATGCAGGCCGCCAAGGATGGGGGTATGCTGCAGATCGAACTGGCTCCTGTTCATGAGCAGGCGCCAACGCCTGTTGAGCAGCCCAAATGCCCACTCCACCACACTCTGAGCTGACGAGAGCCATTCATTGAAGACCCATAGCTCCACTGCGTGGGCAACGGGATAGGCCCTCATGAGCCACTGGCTCAGTGGGTAGGCGGGGGTCCCCTATCATTACTGGGGCCATGGAGACCTCCTCAATGACATGGTACAGGTTGGGGACTATCTCCACGTTAAACACGTGTGCACAGAAGGGGGAGGCCCGCAGTATGCGAGCATCATGGCTCCTCCCAGAGTGGCCGGTATAGACATCGGTAAACAAAGCCCAATGATCCACCATGGCCTGGAGATTGATCAAGAACACCTGCTTCTGATTTAGGTAGTCCGTCTTGGCATGTGGGGGCCGGATGATAGGGATATGGGTGCTGCCTATTGCCCCTATGCAATGGGGGAAGCCCACATCCTCGAAGCCACGGATCACAACCTCTGGACCCGGAGCTGTATGACCTGCTCGAGCAGCTGCTCAACTAGCAGGTCGCACACATCGTGGAGCACCCTGTTAATGGTCACGTGTGCATCCCTGGCGGCAGCGGATACCGCATGTTGGTTTCGTGCCTCCGGAGATATGGATTCAGGAACTCTCTGAGCCGGGTCAATAGCGAGCAGTTCATGTGGAAGTGGTCCATCCATTCCTTGTCTGTCCAGGTGGCCAACATGTTCTCTCACCATTCATTGGTGTGAGAGCGCATCCAATTCAGCCTCCGCGTTGGGACAGCGATGTGGTGCCCGTAGATATTAAGCGGTCACTGGGACAGTACCAGGCGCATGTCCTGGGACACCACTGTTCCGAACATGCACCATCAGCGGACAGCTACCCTCCGTGCCCACCGCAACAATGCAGCCCAGTGCAGATTGGCTGCTCTCCTGCGCCGTACACCATGGCTGTAGAAGCAGTGACCCGACAGTAGTAGCTCGGCCCATTGCTCCAACACCACCACCAGGATCATGAAGCAGGCGGACAGGACCATTAAGAGGACAGCCCTCCCCTCAGGGGATTCATCAACAGGCAGCATGGTACCACCCACAACACTCAAACTCGGGGGGGGGAACCACCAGCACCAGTGCAGGATAACCTAGCAGCTAACTGCCTAGGTGTTATGTCGCTGGGGGACGTGACCCAGGCCCGCGCAGCTGTGACTGTGTCCCCTTTAGCCACCCACCCTGTGAGCGGCCTTTGCACCTAGCAATCATCCGGCTGCAATCTGTTCCCCCTGGCCCCAAGCCCTGCACACCCACACCGTGCCTCCCACATCCCCTGCTACCCATAGCCTGTCCCAGGGTCCTGGGGACAGCTGCATGGGGCAACCTGCTGAGCACACCCGCCAACTTCCTCCGCTGCACCTGCACCCCGTTCTGGATACCAGCACCAATGATCTATCACACAGTAACCTCGCTATGGCCTCTCATTCACCTTGCTCACACCACCTCTCACTCTACGCTTCACGCCCGGCCACAGTTACCAGCACACATATATACCCTGGCAGCCCATGCTGTCTGCTGTGTGATTGGCGCCTTACCGTGGGCGCATTAGGTGCATCTGTGGGCCCACCCCACCCCCTGTGCCCCTGCAATGACCCCATGTGATCCCTGGCAAGGGCGCATCCGGCCCAGCCTTGCTTTGGTCACATCGCTTGAAGGCCACGGCAATGTGCAGTTGTGTCCCATCAAGATACGGTGCATGGAGTGTCTTGTTAGTGCCCTGCTAGAGGCAGCTGTGGCCTTGCTGATCTGTCATCACTACCGCTGAAATGCACCCGCCAGGCACATGGGGCAGGGATTCACAGGGCCTTGCAGCCGTTCCACTATCAGCTGTGAATGGCCACAGCCCAGCTAGCACTGCACAGCTTCTCGCGCCTCACTCAAGCACAGTCGCTCTCCATATGATCCCTGTGAAAGCCATGGAGCAGCCCTTGGAATGGTCATGGCTGGATGCGGAACAGGCCCCGAGGCCGGCGGTGGTGCAGGGGAGGAGTGGTTGCCTTGTGCCAACATGCTGTTGGGAACGCTGTGGCAGATCTGTGATGTCCAGCTGCTGATGAGCAATCCCCTGTTGGTGATGGATGTCTTCGATCTCCTGTCACGGTACATGTGGGTGATGGGTCATCTATTCGGGGGTCTGTCTTGCAGGAGGCGTGCCGGGGAGCTTGGCTTCACCCTCCTTCAACAACCTCTTTGAGACCAACCAGCCACAGTTGTAGTGCCCTGGACCGCACCGGAGATCAAGGCTGTCGCCTGGTGGCTGCACGTCCGAAGTATGGGCTGGCCCTCCAGGCCAGGGGTCCCCATGTTGCTACTGACTACACTGGCATCCTACTGGGTGCCCATGGCGTCTCCCGTCCATGATTGGACTGCCAGGCGCTTCTTGGGGAGCTGGGTCTGCTACCCACCGATGTTGGAAGACCCCTGCTGACCAGGACCCCAATGACATGTGAACTTGGCACCCTCCAATCAGTGATGAAGCTATGACTTGTGAAGGCTTCCGTTGCCACGGGGAACCACCTCCTGCCCCGTTTCATGGTGGATGCGCATATGCATTCCTGGGGATTCCACGAGGGTCTGGTCCTGGCCCAGCAGTTTCAGAGGCACCCCCAGCCTCTCCATGAGCAGGGCATCCTGAACGCCCCATCCATCGCATTGTCGTTGGCATGCCTGTGCTGTGGGCCACCTCGACCTTCACCCCCCCTGCTCCGGGCCACGGTACTGTGTAACCTGGTGTTAGGCTGGCCCTATAGCTGCTTTCATTCACTCTGGCCCCCATAGCCCTGTAGCATTCCAGACCGCTTCCTTCCCTCTGGGGGTAGCTGCAACGGGGCCCCTGTGTGCTGGTTGTGGGGAATGGACACAAGCCCCTGAGCACCCCTTCACTGGCCTCTGTTTGGCAGTTCCCCCCTTTTCATCCCATCATTAATAAAGTCGGTGCCTTTGCCTGTACCACCTTGGGTGCATTCGTGCCTGTTTGCAATGCCACACACCCCTCCCCTGGCTGCAGCCCTGTCCTTGTGTGTGGGTTCCTGTGATGGGGGTCCCTGAAGTTCCTGCTCTGGATGACTGGGGCTGTCGGGTGGCATACAGTGGTGCATGACGGCTTCCCCTGTGGGCTCCATGATGGCTCATGGGTTCGCCCCTGTGGGTGGTGTGGGTCCAATGTGTCCCATTGTGAGCGCTGTCCTTCATGTTCCGGTGGCTACCTGCTGTCCTCCTTCCATGTGCGGGCACCCTTCCTGTGGCCTATGCCCTGTTTCACCATGTGGCGGTGTTGTGTGCCACCTTGGTGGCTTGGCTGGGTCGTCGTGGTGTGCATTTGGCAACTGAGTGCTGCTGATGTCCCATGGAGGTACTCTCAGTTGTACCCCCAGTGCTGGGGGGGGGCGTCAGTGGGCCCCAACCCCTCCCTAACATCTGGTGTTACCCTGGGGGCCTTTGCACTCATGTACTGGGCTGTCTGGCGGGGGATACCCATTGGTTGGCCACCCCACGTAGGCTGCCCTGCCTTCCACCACTCCTGGCGCCCCCTGTTGGTTGCCACCATTTGCACTGTAGGCGATGGATGGGCGTCAGGCACGATGGGCAGCTGACCATGAGTGTGGGCTGTGTACGGGCCTGTTGCTGGCAGCCCATGGTCCCCCTTGGTGTGAGCGGGTGGGGTGCTGGCTTTGGTGTCCCTGGCCACTGCATGGGTCGTGCTTGCTGTGTGGTTACTGACCCCTGATGACCCACTCCCTTTCCATGCACCCTCTCTCCTTCTAGTTACTCTGGTTTTGTTTGTTCCTGGCCGTTCTCCGCCTGGCACAGATGGCTGACCAGCTGCAGCATACGGCCTTGGATCTCCACGCTGGGACCCGCCTGTATGATGAGATCAGTGAGTGTGTTGCGTGTGTTTGGGGCCCTCTCCCCAGGTGCCTGTTCGGGGTTCCACAGTGTTGGGGCCCACTGTCCTGTCCTGATGGCCCCTTCTCTCCATCCCTTAGTGCAGGTGATGATTGCCCAGCGGACCAGGAGGAGGTTGTGCAGCTCCTCCTGCACCTCCTGGAGTGGGTGCACCACCTGGACCGTGCTCAGGCAGATCACTGGAGCCGGGTATGGAGCCGGTGTCCCTATCGAGGCCAGGGCCCCGCCCCAGGGAGCCGCTCTCCATGCTGCTGCCCCATCTCCCTTGGACCTTTCCCGTGTTCCACGCCCTTCCTCCTTGTATTAAAGTTGCTTTGCCCCCTTCCCCAGGTTTGTGTCTTGTTCCTCTGTGTAGCCTGGTTTCTTGTGTGGGTGCCTCTTGGTAGTTGTGGCACTGTTGCCTGGCAGGGACCGGTTATCCCGTGCCCCCCCCTCCTCCTCCTGGCATATGTGCAGCTGCTCTGCCGTATCCTTTGGGGGTTCCCCTGCTGCCCCTGGTCTGGGTTACTTGCAGCCAGTCGGCCACCTGTCTTGGTTCCCTTGTGTCCCCCAACGGCCCGGTCTCTGTCCCCTCCCCTTTGGTGCCTTGGCCGGGGGTCCATCCCCTTGGCTGCTGTCCTGGTGCCCTGACCCCTCCCAGCGTTTGTGATGGGGCTCCCCATTGGCTGCATGGATCTGTTGTTGGTGTGGTCTGAGTCCATGGGGATACTTGCAGCGGGTTTGCTGCCAGTTGGTGTGGTGTGAGTCCCCCCTCCCCCCCACCATTCCCTGCCAGCCTGGCTGTGCTGTGGGTTTCCATTCCTGCTGGTGTGACTGCATGTGTCTGGTTCCTGGCTCCTCATTCAGGGGCCATGGGATTGTGGGGTGTGTGTGTGGTCCTCTGCCGGTGTGTGTGTGTTGAGGTCCCCTGCTGCATCGGGCCTCTGCCCCCCTTCCCACCCCACTCCCCCGCTGGGGGCCCCCCACCTCCTTGGCCATGCAGCTCTTCCCTGTGTGGTTATGTGTGGGTGGTGTCTGGTGGGGTGGGGGGCCGTGGTGCTCAGCTGTCATGGGGCTGTCTGGGGTCTACTACTGTGTGTCTCCTGTCATCCCAGCTCCCTCCTACCCTGCCCGCATGGGGTCTGGCAGTTCGTGGGCAGAACTGGGTGTGTGCTGGCCCCTCCTCTTCCATCCCACAAGCCCCCGCGGCGCTGTCCATGTAAACGTCACCTGGCTCGGTGCTACCGTGTAAACATCACCTGGCTCGATGCTACTCAGTGCTCCCCCACCTATCTCCACCAACCAAGCCTGCCGCGGCATCTGTGTAAAAAAAGCCTTAGTGTTTGTAAAGAAAATACAGGGAACTTAAAACTTCTCGCCCCCTCCTCCTCCTCCCAGCCACCTTCAATTTCCTTATGGGAATAACACTGTCAAACCACTAGGGGGCACCTATTCCCCCTATTTGATGTAAACACCCATCCTCTGAACATTTTACTTTAATACACTGATTTCCCAATAGCTTTCTTAAGCTGTTTTCACATGGGCACACCCTTCCACCTCACATGTATGAATGCTGCCCACGGTGCATGTGGAATGGGTGGGTGCCCGTGAGAACACCGTGAGAGGTGGGTGGGGGTGCGTGGGCACTCATGTGCTCCCCCCATCTCTATCCATCACCCATGCATGGAGCAACGGGCTCCAACGCTGGTTGCTCCGTGCGTGGAGATGGATGTGTGCCCATGGGAACGGATGCACACCCATCCCCCCCACCGCGGCCTGTTTAAAAAGGGTCAGAGGTTCAGAAGCACTCAAATTTGTTGTGTCTAGCCACACTGGTTTTTTGGGTAAAGACTATGTTCTTTTCAAAACTTGTTTTCACTCAAGCTGTTTTTAAACAAGGGCTGTTTTCACATGGCACTGCTGGGTGTGGGGGGATGGGTGTGTGCCGGTGGTGGGTGGAGGTGGGTGTACACCTGTACACCTTTCCCACAGGTGTACACCTATCTCCACACATGGAGCCTCCTCCGTTTTGTCAGATGGCTCCATGTGTGGGTGATGGGTAGAGATGGGTGTGCACCTGGAACACACACGCTCCCACCCATCGCCTGTGGTGTTTCCATGGGCGCACACCCATCCCCCCCCCCCCGCCGTGGCATGTGCATGGATGCCTCCCTCCCGCACACCCAGCATGAGGGGTCGTCTGTGTAAAAATGGCCAAGATGCACCCCCGCAAGTCCTCCCATCCCCCCACCCAAGTGCCCATCTGAAGGCCGTGGGACGTGTGCTCCCTTCACCCACACAGTGGTCACTTATGGAGCATGGGGGGAAATCTGGGATTCTGTGTGGGGGCAGGCCAAACTATACATGGGTAGGAGCACACACCTATCCATCGCCCATTTGATTCCCCCCACTCATTGGACATGCATGATTGCTCCACCCAGCACACACGGATCTGCCTCCACCCCCAGCCGTGCCCATTTAAAAATGGCCTCAGTCTCTTTCTTACTGGGTTTGTGGGAGACTTAGGCCCTTTTCCAATGGGCCATGGTCCATGTGGGAATTGATGTGCACCTGCGGCGGGTGGAGGTGCGTTTCAACTGTTGCACACCCATCTCCACCCATGGAGCAACCGGCATTGGAGCCCGCTGCTCCATGCATGGGTAATGGAGGGAGGTGGGGGGAGTGCGGGAGCACACATGCCCCCCCCACCTGCAGTGTTTCCACAGGCGCCCACCCATCCCACCATGGGTGGCATTTGCACAGGTGCCCCCCACCCACCGCACATGTATGTGGTGACTGGTGAGGCGCCCATGTGAAAATGGCCGCGGAACAACTCCAGTTTTTCAGGCTCCTGGAAGATCTTCCTTCTCCCATTCCATAATATCGAGATACGTATAGGGTACCAAATTTGGGGCTTCATGCCCCTCTCAGTGAGCTCTGACATAAACCTTCTCTTTCTTTTCAGTATGGTTTCAGTAGCATAATCTGGAAAGCTCCTCAGCTTAGATCCCTGGAATTATAATTGTCTGCTTTTCCCAGAAAGCTGTAGGATTTCTTTGCTCTGTGAGTCTTTGGAATATAGCCCTTGGAGCCTCAGAGTTCTTTGGCTTTGGTCAGAGGGTTCTATGTGCCCTCTCCATTTCTGCCACATGCAAATGCCTTTGGGCAGGAGGGGCGGGATATAAGTGTTAAATAAATAAATAAATAAATAAATGGTGGTTTCTAAGGGAAGTTAGCTTTTAGGATGCTTTCTATGAGTTCTCTCATACCATTGCTTTCTGGTCTTTCCTTCACCCACATAATAATTCTCAGGTTAGAACTTCTGGGCCTGTTCTCCAGGCCTTCACCATTATCTACTAGCGGTACCACTGAGCTTTTGAATTTGAGGACAAATATATCTGTGTTTTGTACATGATCTGCTAGATCAGATATGCGTTCCTTGGCTATGTCCAGCCTTTTTATCAGGACTTCTAACTTCTTGTTTCCCTCTCTTCTACTGCCTCTTTAACGCTATGAATTCCTAGCAGTAGCTTCATGATCCTGTTTGGCTTCGTGCCTTTCTGAATGGAGCTTTTTCAGTATAATCGCAGTTTGCACGGTTTACTGCTGGCCACTCACCCGATCTCCTGTTTCAGCACCAGCGAGGCCATCCGCCATGTTTCCTTCTTCCTCAGGGTCCTCCGGGGAAGGACCTGAACGCCTGGCCCCTAGCCTGTTGACATTCCGGCAAAGTTGTAAAACCTGGCTGTTCGCCCAGGCCTTTGGGGAGGGTGGGAGGGTAGGGTGAGGGTTTTTTAGCTCCCCCACCTTACTTATGATTCATTATAGTATTTATTATATTTAGCCCTGTTTTAATATTTTAATATTATTGTATTGAATGTTTTAAGCTGTTTTTATTGTATTTTATTGTTGGAAGCCGCCCCGGGCTGCTTTGCAGGAGGGGCGGGATATAAATCTATTAAATAAATAAAAAAATAAATTAAATAAATAATAGCACGTTACAAAGATTTTCCCCCATTTTTTTTTCTAGCTCCTTTCATTCTGTTGAGCTTTAGACTCACTCCACAATACTTATTTCCTTCAAAGTCGTGTTGTGGATGGGCATTTTAGAGGATGATCGGGAGGAGTGGTGGTCACAAGCTTCTAGAGCATATACATGCTCAGTATGCCCCCTGTGTGCACTGGTTTTTTCACATGATTAGCCCATTTCTGCTGTGAGATCAGTGACGGGAGTCAGGGCTGGGTAGGGAGGAACAAAGGAGATGAGCTGCCAGGCCTAATTTTCATAGTCTTGGGGTTGGCCTTGAAAAGCCATGGCAGTGCCTTACCCCAGATCAAAAGTTTGTCTCCCCATTGGAACAAGGCCAAGGATCATAACATCACCCATCAATTTTTATAGGCTAAATTTGGTTACTGTCTCAAATCTATCTGACCATCCTACTCAGTAAAAGTGGAATCTCCTTCCTCTTCTTTTGATCTAAATCATATTAAAAGGTTTATTTGTTGTAAAGACTAATCTAGGGAATCTTTTCCCTCTCAGGGGCCAGTTTGAAAATTAGTACAAGCTCCAAGGGCTGCAAAGAGATTGGGGGATACAGACTGGAGGAGGAGGATCCAAATTATGGATTTGCCCAGGGCTACATTGGGATAGCCTGGGAAGGGTATGAAGTCTAAGGAGAGCCTGCATCCAGGAGGGGGCTCACCTCAGAAGGCAGTGAATGAGAGAGGAACTGGGTGTCAGAGAGAGTGCGCCCCACTGGCTGGGGGCGGGGGGGCCTGATTTACCAGGTGCCCTGCCTCCCAGAAAAGAGAAGAAAGCAATGGTGCTACATGGTCTGTGTGATGTGCATATCTATATGTGGAGAGCTAAAGGACTTGGTGGACTGTAAAGAAAGCATACCTTGGTGAGCGAAGATGTGTTTGAACTGATTCCAAGTAGGGATCCTGCAGAGACTTACCCAAATAGGGTGCTGCCTTGTTACATCATGACATTTTCCTGAGGCAGAATAGTTTAACCAAAAGATCAAGTGCTCTGTGTTTCGGCTGACACCATATGGACTCTGACCAGCAGGGGGAGCCCATTGGATGGCAGCATAAATATGGTGCTACCATACAAACTCAGCTGGGACCAATCCCCCACCGGTGCAGGCTATTGCAACCGCCACACTTCGGGGGCAGTGAGGAGAGTAGGCTACATGGTCTGCCCTCTGTGGGGAAACTGAGTGGGTGGGCAGCGGAGGGACATCCTGCTATACCATGGGGAGGGTTATAGTGCCAGCTACACATGCGGGCACCCAGCCCTGCCCCACCCACCATCCCCCACCTGGCCCACCATCCTGACCCTGGCCATGATGTGGAGGTGCAGGAATGGCACCTGAACCTGCCGATGGCAGGCCTCGCCGCATGGTGGGTCAGCCACAGGACTCAAGCACACGAGTGGAGGCTTGGTAAACCAATTTCGGCAGCCTTACCCCACTTTGGGTAATGTTTCCATATAGTGCGTCCCCAGTCTTTTTTGGAGGATGTATTGCTTAGCAGCTGCCTACCTGCCCTGCCACAGGAGGAGGGGGCATCTGGTGGCCACTGGGTATACAAGCAGCACGTGGCAGCACGTGGCAGCGGTGCTCAAACTGAGGTACGTCTCAGGCACATCTACAATTAATCACAGAGACAGAAGCTAGTGACATCTCAAAGTTCCCATGTCTCTGTGGTAGCCGGGCTGACCAATGCCCAGTGACAGGGTAGTATTATTGACCAGATATTGATTTTGTATTGTGTTTTCAGCTTCAAGTGTCTCCTAAAGAGTTCCTCAGATATGATCCAGTCATCAAAGGCCTTCAAACCTGTGTTTACTCCATGGCTTCCTCCCAGGTTTGAGTGAACAAATGCCAACACTTGCCCCTGTGTTAGGCAGCAGGGCAAGCATTGCATGCAGAGACATCCAAAGTTGAAGTAGTTTTCTAGAGCCACCATTTTGCTCCTGCTGGTGTTGTTTTTCCAGGAGAAAGTAACACAATATTGTCTGCCTTACTGCTAGTGTTGCTCTTCTCAAGTGTCCTCTGTGAATTCTGGAGGTCTAGTTGCAAACCCTACATGAGGAAAAGTAGAGCATTTCTAAAGGGCTTTTGTGATTCCTGTTCAAAAATCTGCACTTCCTTTAAAAACCTTGCCTGCATGACAGTATGCACTCCCACACAAATAGGATATTGTTCTTTGTACACCATGCTTGGAAGCAGTGTCTGAACTTGTGCAGGGAAATATCCTGTGGACTTAGCTGTGGATAAATACTTCACTAATATGGCCTAAGGCAGAGGTTTTTTTCTTTGGTTGGCAGCATAAAGTAAATATAATACAGTTATGAGAAAAGAGAAAGAGTGCTAACTCCTGTTCCAGTGCAATTCATTTCCCCCCTTTCTTTGTTAGCAGGTAAACATGTATGTATTATACTTTACAATGCATATTTTAGATTTTATTACTTTGTACAATGACATGTTTGAGTAATATTGGGATTTATTCAGCCTTTGTAGTTGTTCTTGTGTCTCAGTCAAATAAACTTGATTATCTAGGGTCAATGTTAACATTTTTATTCTTTTGTTAGTATAGATTAGATGGGGAAGGTCAGGCCTAGGGGCCATTATGTGGCTCATGGATAGTTTTTATTTGACCCCCCTTTTAGATCAGGCATCTTGATCCAATTCTTACCCCCAAGCACTGGAAGATCATGGTGTGGGCAAGTACACAAATACACTGTTTAAAAATGTGCCTGCCTATTGCATCATGTTTTATTCACTTGAAACATTGTTACAATTTCAAAATTCTTCTAAATTGGTGCTTAATACTGTTCTTTGAAATAGTGCTCTGAGGTACCATCACTAGCAAATGCCTCATTCAAAGGTAGCATAAGTGCCCTCTCTGATGAGGTGTTTTTGTGGTAATATCACACTTTGTGTCTATTTACTCTCCTCTTCAGAAAAATATCATATAAATTACATGCTTTCAAGTCACAGTAACTCTATTTTTTCTCTAGAAAGAAGCATATCCAATCTATAATTGTTTGATTGCCTCTTTTCTACTAATTCACCTCATTTTGGAAAGAGCATTTCGACTGGACAAAAATGAGTGACCAGTTACTGAATATTGGTAAGTTATTTGAATTTCCTTTCCTTTTTTAATTCATTCACTGAGCGCGCTTATCTCCTCTCCATAGGAGACTCCTGATATATTTTTAAAACACAACTATACAGAGGGATTGTTCCTGGAAGCCCCTTCACCTGTTTATTAATAAAAATAATAATCTGCCATCTTAAAAACATGTTGTACTCACCAGAGTTCCCCACCGCATTTCTCAATGTGTATTTACAGTGCATTCACTCTAAACACTGAAAACACAGGGCTAATATTGGCCACAATTAATATCTGGAAGGAAAGAAGCAGAGAGATTGAATTTAGAAGCTGGCAGTAATCTTCAGATTTCACTTACAAAATAGCCTCTGCCTAAAAGGGAAGCTGCTGACAGTAGATTGTACACATATGCAAGATATATACACATATGTTCATAAGCTTATATGTACACATAAGCCTAGGTCTGCAGACCTAGGCTTCCCTGCAGTTAGGTCCAAATACCTCCTATGGTTTTTTGGACTCTTCATGTTTGGCATCCTCTCAGTGAGTCTTCCTCTTCTTACACAGCTTGGTGATTGTAAAGAAAATGTGATGGTACTTTCCCAAGATTGTTCTCAGTCCAGAACAGGATCCAGAAAACCTCACTATCAGCTCTGACTTTGAGCCTGATCCTAAACCTGCCCATGATGTGTACGCAACTGCACAATGTGTGCACAAGATGCATGGGGTGCACACATTGGGTACTTTCAGACATGACACTAACCACCCTTTAACCACACTTGGTGGTTATTTATGCATGTTGCAGGGCTGTATTGGTGCCCTATGCAGCCCTGCAACATGCATAAATAACCACCAAGGGTGGTTAAAGGGTGGTTAGCGTCATGTCTGAAAGTACCCCTTGTGTTTAGGATTAGGTTGTCTGTCTCTTAACGTGCCTTCAGGAAAATCACTTAACCTCTCCGCCTCAATTTCCTTATCTATATAATATTAACTTGTTTACCACTGAATGTCCCAAAGATGTTGCGAGGCTTAGGTAATGTATAGAAAGGCTATGAAGATGAAAGACCGACAGCATTCTGTATGGTATTATGTAAGCATCAGCAAAGACTAACTGCCTGAGGCAATTATTTTTAAAGGAATAAAGTCTCGAATTCCAAGGACTTAACCTCCATCCCAAAAAACAACCTATGGTGTTCCTCTTCTCAGACAAAGAAAATGCTCCAGAATTGTACAAACCAAAAAATAAAATAAAATGTCCTCAACCATTTCCTTGCAGTGAGAATACTGGGGTGAAAATGGTAAAGAGAAACGTTAACTAGCTAGTAATGTTACACTCAATACCATTGCAGAGTGTTTCAGGCAGCTGCTGAACAAGCTGACACAACTAACAAGCAATTAGGATAGTAAGTGGAGTATGCATCATTGAACTGAAGGGTGGACAAGTGCTTTTCTTTTGCATTGAAAGCTGGCCATAGATTAGGTGGCAGAATGTCTCTCAGAAGACAAAGGAGGAGGCCACTTCAGTTAGAGAGGTGGCTTCAGGAGACGTAAATGTTTCCCCAGGAGTAGCTGCAGAAAAACTGGCCCTGGACAGGACTGATTTTTTTAAAAAATGTCTATGTTTTTGGCTGGACTGGCTGGACTGATTGTTTTTGGATTTCTATTGTTCTGGGCTGCACTGGCTGGGGTTTATGAATATGAACAGATTAAGGCAGACTAGCAGACTTAGGTCTCATTTGCAAAAAAAAAAAAAATGCATTCAAGGATGCAACTGTGGTGGAGCCAATGGTTTTCTAGCTGCTGTAGTATGTGATAAACATGGGAGCAGGAACATATATGCACAATGAGACTACACAAATGCAGGTGATGCCACATGTATGCTGGTGGCATCACGGTAAATATAACTTGAAGAGACATCTCTAGGAACATATTATAATTGGGGAAAAACAAGATGAACATCAAAACCATGCACAAAAAGAAAGACAAAAAAGCATGCAACCATTTAAAACACACATGATACACACATTACCTTGTTTTCTGGTAAACCCTACATAAATGGGAATGGCCTTTAATATATAATTTGTATCTTTCTCAAACCCTTGTATCATATATAACAATAAAATAAGAGTCCAGATACTGGCTTATTTGTTAAAGTATATTGGTGGGAATGGAATAGTGGGATTTGCGGTGTGCTCTGGCCCAATCTAGCAGAGGATTTAGACAAAGAGTTTCTTGGGATTATTCATATGATTAAAATTAAGACTATGCAAGTACATGCCGCATTAGGTTCTGCACAGGAGTGACCATAGCTAAAATGATAGGCGGATGTGGGAAAGTGGAGGGTCTTGAATTTTTTACAAATTAGATCAGTAGTGAATTTTGAGGGGGGCCTATAAGGTGCTTGAGAACGTTGAGGGGGAAATGTCCCTCCAAGCCCCTTCATGACTGTGTTTATACAGGTTTAGCTTGTAACATAGAACCCAGAGTGTTTTCAGGATCGGATCCCTACTAAGCAAGTCAGAGTTTAAGACATATAAGCCAGCAACATTAAAACAGCCTTTCCAAAATAAATGTGCCAAATCCTCTTCTTGTCTCTGCTGTAGCAACACTATTTCCAGAGCTGTGTTGACTAGCCCTGGTAAATCAGAAAAAACAAGTCTTGTTACTAGAAAGTCCAACTAGAAACACGGAGGAAAATATCCAGTTTGCCAGAGAAAAATGGATAAAATCTGTATAGAAAGGGATCTAAGTACAGCTTTCCAAAACGGCATTACAAACAATAGAGAATTTACAAAGCAGACTATGAAAACAATGGGTAAGGCCACATGAGACATTGGGTGTTTTCAAACGTGACATGGCCACTATTGGCCCCGTCATGGAATCACCTATTGATCCCCCGCCGGGATCAAAACGGCACGAACAACAGACATGCCGGCTGATCCTGGCGGGGAATCGGGGGAGGGAGCGGGGCTGCGCGGCTCAACATGCGGCCGCACAGCCCCCCCTCCCACACTCCCTAGGCCGCCCGCCCTCTGGGTGATGGGTGGGTGCTGCAGCCAATGTGGCTGCAGCGCCCCCCCTCCCCCCCGGGGGCATTGACCACAGTCAGAATCAGCAGCAGGCACAGCCGCTGATTCCGGGCCGTGGTCAGGGGACAGACGTAACGTTCCCACGCTCAACCATAGAGAATTCCCCATGGTTGAGCGTGGGAACATCATGTCTGTTGGCCTAAACGCAAGCTTCCCGCTGGGTGTTCACCCCCGTGAATCACAGGCGGGAATCTCTTTGACCACGCAAAAGGCGATGATCCGGGCAGGACAGCCGTTTGCGTGGTTAAAGAGATTCCCGCCCGTGATTCACAGGGTTAACATCTGGCAGGAATCTCTTGTCGGGCCAACAGACGTTACGGTCCCTTGCTCATCATGTGGGAATTCACCGTGGTTGAGCGTGGGATCGTAATGTCTGAAAATACCCATTATCCTATTTTGGGAATCCTTACCCCCACAATAGCCTGCAATGTAGTGGACTGTATGACCAGTGGCCACCGGATATTCACCCACTTCCACCCCTGGGTGGGCAGCTGCCTGCTACGTGATGTGTTGGCCAGAGAAGTCCAGTGACACATTGTTACTGTTGCCCCACCCAGGCTACGTTTGCCCAAAGTGGGATAATAGGCCACCTTCCATCTGGCCGGGTCCGTGCAGCTCCCCCCCCATGAGATCTGAGGATTGGGCACGGATGAGGATGCTTACCCTGGCTGCCAAACACCTGATCAGGGGAGGGCAGGCCCAGAAGAGTGTGTGTGCTCTCCCTGGCCGCCAGGAGAGGGGAGGAGAGGGGCCCAGAGGAGCGCATGTGCTCTTCCTGACCACTGAATGGCTGACTGGGGGAGGGGCACTCTCCTTGCTCTCCAAATAGCTGATCGGGGAGAGGAGACCCGGAGGAGTGCATGAGCTCTCCCCACCTGCAAAACAAGAGATCGGAGGAGGTGGGACCTGGAGTGTGTGCCAAACAGCTGACTGGGGGAGGAGGGTTGGATGAGCATGTGTGCCAAACAGCTGATTGACAGAGTTTGGCAGGTGGGGAGAGTGCATGCTCTCCTCTGCCCTTCCCCGCCCTGATTAGATGTTTGGTGGGTGGGGAGAGCATGTGCTGTTCTCTGGGTCCCCATCAGCTGTTTAGTGGCAGCAGGCCCAATCCTGCAGTGCATCAGGAGTCCAGCTCCATGTGGGCGGCTCCTTTGCCAGACCAGTGGAGTGGAGGGGGAGGCTTCTCGTTTGGACTGCCTTCCCCACTAGCCTGGAGTGTGGTAATTGCATTCACCCACCGGGTGGTGGGCACGGGATTGGGCTCACCCTGTCTCATGTGGCTTTACTCAGAGGGTAAAAACTAACAAGACAGTAATGAGCTGTGGCCCATTCTGGCCCACAGGCCATTGTCATGTTTATTACCGGGCCACCAGATGTTCATCCAGACTTACCCCAGGCATGCTGGTGGCTAGCATAGACTCTCATCTCAACAAATGGCCAAAGTCACCAACCCAATTGGGGCAAAGTGGGCCAGAATGTGTTTGTGTATCTGTTTCCACTGGCCCGGATCAGGTTTGCCATGGCTGTCCACCATGGCTGTCTGTCATGGTGAGGGCTGGGGCACTGGCCACAGCACGGGAGCAGGGTCAGACAGCTGCGCATTCATCCGTCTCCCTGCCCTGCCAGGTCCTGGCTCCATGAACATTTGTTCTCTGGCCTGACCTGGTCTGGACTATTTCCACAAAGGCTTCCTGACCTGTGCGGGGTTAGGTAAGGGTTGCCACCACAGGCATGGTCACGTCTGTTTTTACCCATAGTTGATTATAGGTTTGTGTAATTCCTTTTCGTTATTATGATAATGAAAACAATTTTTTAAATTTTCTTTCTTGTTATTGTAATAATGAAAATGCCAAATAATAATAATTAAAACAAAAATGAAAATTAATTTTTGTTTTTGAAATAATGGGGAAAAAATGAAAAACATATTTCTGGCTATTTTTGTTTCTTTTTCAATTCTGATAAAACTTGGGGAGTTTGTACCCCCAACAGAGGGTACTATGTGTACCAAACTTCTAAAGAATTGGATAAAGGAAACCAAATTTATAAGCAATTAAATGTTGTGTTTTAAGAAAAGCTCCATACACATTCCTGGATACAGCTTCTTTATCTTCCATCCAATTTTGATGAAACCTAGGAATATTATGTCCCTCCCAAAGGTTACCAATCATACCAAATTTCAGAAAGATTGGATAAAGGGTCATGATGTTATAAGCCATTAACGTGAAAATGCATTTCTGGCTGTAACATTTTTATATCCCATTCTGTTTACAAGACATTTAGCAAGAATATATCCCATACCTTCCCTGTCTGCTCTGCTAAACTACGGGACAATTTGATAAAGGGACCCAATTTTTAAGCAATTGAAGTTGTCCCCTTGAAGACCATTATTCAAATAAATAGCAGCACATGCAGTGCCAGTCAGAGGCAGGCACCTGGCATGGCAGGGGAAGGGAGGCTGTAGGAGGGAGAATGGGGAGCAACCCAACAGACTGACAGAAACATTCACTAGCCAATTACTGCATACTTCCAGCTTTACAGGACCAATTGGTAGTGACTTTGAGGTGGGCATAGAAGGAACATAACTGGGACTTTGGGGATAGCATCCCAGAAATCAGGAGACATGATTTACACATCCAGGCTGACCAGTTATCATCACAATCGCATCCTGCAGCCCTGTGACAGAGGACATAAGAGAATCTCTATTGGCTCTTTCCTAAACAGATGCTTCTGACTTCCCAGTAACAAGTGAGGGGAGAAATGTTGGTATGGTCACAGCACAGAATGAGAAAATTTGGTTGACATTTCTTCTGGCCAATTGGCATCACAAATAGATCTTATACCACAATGACATGAAAGAGAATCCCTGACATAGGCTCATTCTCTGCATATGCTGTGCAGGCTTATAAAATTGGAACACTTTATCATATCTTTCCAAATTTGGCAGAGATGATCCTGAAGGTGTGAGATACATCCCTGCCAAATATCATGTACACAGGTTGGACTACAAAGATGTTACAGTCAGACATACATTTATAAGTTAATTGCTTATACCACAAGGTCCCTTTATCCAATCCTTCTGAAAGTTGGCATAGATAGTAATCTTGGGGAGGGGTATAGACTTGCCATGTTTCATCCACATTAGATGGGAGACAAAGAAGTTACAGCTAGGAATGTATATGCAGGGTTTTTTGTGTGCAAAATAACACAATTCAACTGCTAATAAAATCAGATTCCTTTATCCAATCTTTCTGGAATTTGGTGCACATTGTGCCTTCCATTCAAGGTACAATCCCTCCAGGTTTCATCCAAATATAATGAAAATCAAAAAGGTTACAGCCTACAATGTGTTTTCCATTGAAACCAATGGAAAGCAAAAATGAAAGCAAAAACGAAACCTAAGTTTTGATATTTAAGAAAATGAAAGATTTAAATAAAAAAAAGAAAAATGAAAAATGACATGGGTCACTGGTACACACCTCTAGTTGACTAAACTACTGTTGATAGTGGGGCCGATCCCACGTCACCATGTGCCAGCAATGGGGGTGCACACAGTTGCGCGCAGGATCCAAGGGGCATGGGATTGGCCCCAATGGAAATGAAAAAGGAGTTACCTATTACTGGTTGTTTATGTGAATATTGTTGAGAGATGGAAGTCTTACAAAAGTTACTTTCCAGCATGCACATAGAGATCTTTCTCTGTTTTAAAGACACTTGGCATTGGACACACGTTATCATGCTCTATTTTATAATGTGGCATTTCACTGGCCATCTTTTCCAAAACAACAGGCGCGGCTCCCCTTCCAGGGTGTTGGGGGCGCTGACCCCCCAAGCGCCCTGCCAGGTGCAGCGCAGCCGCTCACAGTAAAAACAAAAAAACAAAAAACCTCCCCGCCGCCCGCAGCAGCCTTTGCCTTGCCTTTGCTTCAGAGCCGAGGCTGCTGCAGCACTGTGGTCAATTTCATGTCAGTTTCACTGAAACTGACCACAGCGCTGCAGCAGCCTCTGCTCTGAAGCAAAGGCAAGGCAGAGGCTGCTGCGGCTTGACTTCTGGGATCCACTCCAGAGGAGTGGGTCCCAGAAGGCTCAAAAATCAGCCACCCAAAGCGTTTTCCTATGGAAAACGCGATTTGGGGGGCTGAACTCCTGCATCCACAGCACGTATGGGATGTGCTGTGGAGGGAGGGGCTACAGCCTTCCATTGCGCTCAATGGGCGCAATGGAAGATCTCGCTAGGGCGGTCGCGCTGACAGCCCTGGTGAGATAGCTTGGCTCGGGGGAAAGAGGAAGGGGGAGCAGCGCACATGCGTGCTTCCTCCCTTCCTCACGTCCCCCGAGAGAGAGACTCCCACACACTGCTGCTCCCGCTGCCTGCCATGAGCAGGTAAGTGACCCTTCCCTAATCCCTCCCCCACCCTGTACCCAACCTCCCCACCCTCAGGGGAGGATGGGTGTGGAGTGGGGTCCCCC
>QEPC01000373.1:2717894-2727938 GCA_003113815.1 Sphenodon punctatus
ACCCCAACCCTGCATCCCACCCTGCAACAGACTGTGTTTTCTTCCATCTGATGTCAACTCTGGGAACTCCTTGCTGCTGGGTTGTGCCAGTGTTTTCCTGTGCTTGGGGTTTATACGTTATTCATTTTAAGCTTGATGTGCTGCTGGGTTATGCCACTGTTTCACCACTGTTTCCCTGTGCTTGGGGTTTATACGTTAATCATTTTAAGCTTGAAGTGCATTTTAGACTACTGTGTTTTCTTCCATCTTCTGATGTTCAGCCTGGGAACCCCTTGCTGCTGGGTTGTGCCCTGGCTCCGCCTACCATTGCCCTGGCTCCGCCCACCATTGCCCTGGCTCCGCCCACCGGTGGGCCGGATGGCCTTACTGCCCCTCCAAACTAAAAAGCCACCAGCCGCCCCTGCAAAACAAGCTGATGTCCTTAGTAAAAGGGATCACTCATGACTAATATCAAGAATATTTCAAAAGAGTGATGGCTCCTGCATCAGACCACAGTAGCTAGGTTGGAGAAAGGTAGTGAAATGTTATTGGGATGTTCCGATAAAGGTCCAACTTTTTCAGAACCCTTTGTTCAGTAAGAGCACGTAGCCTGTTTATAATGAAATCTCTAAAATGTTCTGTAGGCATGTATATACCAACTACTCAGCTATGCTAGTGTATTTAACAAAGTATTTTTCACATTTTTAATCTTATTTTCTAAATCTCCAATGACCTATAATGGCAGTTTCCCCCAGGATACAGTACCATACATGTCCAGGTTCAAGTTCTCTTTGATACAAGAAGAGTAAAGTAAAGAGTAGCCCCCCAAATTAAGAGATCTTGTATACAGTAAGGGCAGACCTGTCTGTTTTAAGGAGTTTTGTTGTAAATAACACGTATGTGCACACAACAGCTCTAAGTGATGAGCAAAACCACTTCTCAAAGAGCCAAGTTGAAAGGAGAGAAAGGAGTAGTCATATAAAGATGTGATTATCCTCAAAACCAGCCAAGTTAGTAAAATGTCAGCCATACAATAAAAGCCAAGTTAAACAAGACAAAAAAAGGGACAAATTTGTGCATTTTTTCCTCCTGGAATTTACAACCCCACACTTAGGAACTCTGGAGGGGGCTGTTTGCAAGCTAACCTCAATTGTTCCATATTTAACTTGGCTGTTGAAATGACTAATTTGGTTCTGTTGCTAAATACAACATGTTTTATATTTCTGACTTTCCTTCACTCTAATATTGCTGTTTCCAAATTTGACACAGCTAATCCTTCTGTTCCGAGAATCTAGACACACACACACACACACGCGCGCACGTGCACGCGCACACACACCTGTATCTGCAGTGCCGACCTTAGAATTTGCAGGGCCCAGAACAACAATAAAATGTCGGGCTCCTGGTGGCCCACCTGCCATGGGAGTTTCCGGGAACACCCTCCACAGGCTAGTTCTCCCCAAAGTAGAGAAAATAGAAGGGCACAGGGCAGTCACCCTGTATCTCCCTGTGGTATGCCCGGTCAGTCCTGTGTATCTGCTTGTGTGTGCTGTAGTCCAACAATGACAGGATGATCTTCTACCATTATTACTTATTATTAATATTATTGTGAAGACAAAGTAGTTTGAATGCTATCTTTTATTGGATCAACTATTGTTGTTGGAAATATGCAGCTTGAACATTTCTACCAACAATAGTTGATCCAATAAAAGATAGCATTCAAACTACTTTGTCTCCACCTCTGTCACTCAGGACCAACACAGCAACCACACGCTCTCTGGATTAATATTATTGTAGCAGGGCACAGCCTTGTGGAAACGCTGGCCCTTAGGGGAGCTAGCACCAGCCAGGCTGCAGGTGCTAGTGGAGCTCCAGGTGCTGCGCACAGTGAAGGACAGTGACTGAAGGAATGCAGCTGAGCTTAGGTGTGGCAGGAGCAAAAAGCCTGAGGTAGGCTCAGTATTGGGGAGTCTGTGGAAGAGTTCTGCCTCAGTCAGAGGGTACTTGGGGCAACTAGAACTGGGCTCTATCTCTTTATAACCCTGCTCAGGGGGAGTTACCTGAGCGGAGTGTGTGCTACAATGCTTGCAGGGTAGGCAAATGAGCCAGCAGCCCAGAAAACTGTACTAGGATTAATATAAGTACCAGACAGAGAGGGAGAGAGGCTCAGCTCAACTCTGGCCTGAGGAGGGACAGTGCTGGGGCAGAGGGACTTGAGCAAAGGAGCCCTGAGCCTATAGGAACTGGATTGTGTGGAGAAAACCATGTAAATATAGAGACTTTGTATATGGTGGAGGGATATTGACTGTATAGTAAAGAACATGTAGAGCTGATTCTGTGAGGAAGTGACTTCATTGGGCTGCATCTTGTAGAGGCTTACCCCTGATGCCATCTACCCTGTTACAAGTATTAAGTATTTATATAATACCAGAAATGTACTTGGCATTGAACAATCATTAACTAAGGACAGGTCCTTGCCATTTACGGGGCTTACAATTTACGGTAGACAAGGGAGAGGGGAACATTCACAAAGTTGAGAAGTGGCAGGTGCATGTGCTTGGCCTAGTTACAGAGGAGCAGGGGACCTAGAGTGAGAGGCACTAGAGTGAACATCAGTGATCAGTCTGTGGGAGTGAGGAGCTAGGGAAAGCCTGATGGAAGAGGTAGGTGTTCAGAAGAGATTTAAAGTTTGGGAGGGAGGGAGCAAAATGAATGGGTGTTCAGGAAGGGAATTCCAGGCCTTTGGGGCAGCACAGGAAAAGGGGCAAAGATGGTTCAGGGAGCAAGAGACTTAGAGGTGGATAAGGGCAGTTGTAGAGGAAGAGCAAAGCTTCCATGTAGGAATGTAGTGGAGGATTTGTGCCCTGAGATGCTGAATGCAGGCAACATTGGAGTATGGTGAACAAATAAAAGAATTATCATAGTAGTTTCCTGCTAATGCCTATGTGTGATGTGACCTTACGGTCCTCTGTGGGATTTACACTGATTTTGCAGCACAGTGAAACACATAGGACTGAAGTCCTTTATCTTGTATAAGACATATATATTTAAAAAATAAACTGCCTATAGCATACCGAGACAGATGCAAGGTGTTAGTGTTGCTCTATAAAGCCCTGCATGGTCTGGGCCCCTCATACCTTGGGGACCACCTCGCCCTCCGTGCCTCAGAGCGATCCCTTCGGTCTGCTGGGGGCACCTTTCTGGGGGGGCCACAATGGAGAGGGCATTCTCGGTGGCCGGCCGCGGCTTTGGAACTCCCTCCCGAAGGAAGCCCGCCTGGCCCCAGGTTTGTTGGCATTTCATTGAGCCTGTAAGACCTGGATGCTCACCCAGGCCTTCGGAGGTAGGGATGGGCGAACGCGGTTCGGAAGTTCGGACCGAACTCAAATAGTTCGGTCGACCGAACCGAACGGTTGAACCGAACTTGAATTCGGAAGTTCAGAGTTCGGACCGAACTTGAATAGTTCAGTCAACCAAACCGAATGTTTGAACCGAACTCGAATTCTAATGTTTGGTTCGGATGCGTTTGGTGAGTTCAGAATTGGATTTCCATTGGTTTCAATGGAAAACACATTATTGGCTGTAACATTTTTCTTTTTTACGCTATGTGGCTGAAGGTTTGTGTACCTATACCTCCGATAGAACGCATTATGTGCACCAAATTCCAAAATACTTGGATAAAGGAATCCGATTTTAGAAGCAGTTGAATTATTGTATTTTGCAATATTCTACATATACATTCTTAGCTGTAACTTCTTTGTCTCACATATAATGTAGGTGAAACTTACTCAGTTTATACACCTTCCCATACTAACTATCTTTGCCAAATTTCAGAAGGATTGAAGAAAAGGTCTTGGTGGTATAAGCAATTAGCATATAAATGTATGTCTGACTATAACATCTTTGTAGTCCAACCAGTGTACATGAAATTTGGTAGGACTATATAACTCACTTTCATGATCATCTCTGCCAAATATCAGAAAGCTTTTATAAAGGGTCCCAATTTTATATGCCTGTACAACATATGTAGAGAAGGGGCCTATGCCTGGGATTCTCTTATGTCACTGTGGTATAAGATCGGTTTGTGATGCAAATTGGCCAACAGAAATGTCAACCAAATATCCTCATTCTGTGCTGGGACCATCCCAACATATCTCCCCCACTTGTTTCTGGGAAGTCAGAAGCATCTGTTTAGGAAAGAGTCAATAGAGATTCTCTTATGTCCTCTGTCTCAGTGCTGCAGGATGTGATTGTGATGATAATTGGCCAGCCTGGATGTGTTTAAACTATGTCTCCTGACTGCTGGGATGCTATCTCAGAAGTCCCAGTTATGTTGCTTATGCCCGCCTCAGGGCCGCCCCCTATGCCCACCTCGAAGCCACTACCAATTGGTCCTGTAAAGCTAGAAGCTTGCAGTAATGTGTTTGGCCATTGAATGTGTCTGTCAGTCTTTGGGGTTGCTCCACATCCTTCCTCCTACAGTCTCTCTCCCCCTGCCATGCAGGGTGCCTGCCTCTGACTGGCACTGAATATGCTGATATTCATCTGAATAATGATCTTCACAGGGACAACATCAATTGCTTATATAATTGGGTCCCTTTATCAAAATCTCCTGTACATTTGCTGAAATGGCAGGAAAGGTATTTGATACATTCTTGTCAAATATCCTGTAAACAGAATGGAATATCAAAATGTTACAGCTGGAAATGTATTTTCAGGTTAATGTCTTATACCCTTGGGACCCTTTATCCACTCTTTCCTAAAATTGGCAGAAATATTAAGCATATGGAGGGATGTAATATGCACAAGTTTCATGAACATTGGATGCAAGATAAAGAAGTTGTAGCCATGAATGTGTATGGAGCTTTTCTTAAAATCACAACATTCAATTGCTTCTGAAATCGGTTTCCTTTATCTAATCATTCCAAATTTTGGTACATCTAGTGCCCTCCATTGGGGATACAATCTCTCTAAATTCCATCAAAAAGTAATAAGAAACAAAAATGTTATAGCCAGAAATATGTTTTTCAGTTCATTCCTTTTATTTCAAAAACCAAATGTCATTTTCAGTCCCCGATTGCACAGAACTAAAGACCGAACCGAGCCCGACCGAACCGAATACCGAATCTGAACTCAACATTTGACTCAAACCACTGAACAGCCAAACATCCAAACCGAACGGCCAAACCGAACGGACTAAACGAACGCAGCCGAACCGAACGGCCGAATCTGAACCGCGATCTGTTCGCCCATCTCTATTTGGAGGGGAGGATGGGAGGGTGGGGTAGTTGGGGGGTATTTTAAAGATTTTAATGATATTTTAAATCTTGATGAATGGGGTTGTGTTTTTTAAACTGATTTTATCTGTGTATTTTTTGTTGTAAGCTGCCCCGAGATGCCATGGGCATGAGGGGGTGGCTAATAAATGTTTATAATAAATAAATAAATAAATAATAAATAAATAAATAAATACAGATTTCCCCCCAAACCATAAAGGAGCCGACTTTTTCAGCCAAAGAATGGCCTCCATTTCATCTTCCTTTATGTTTCTTGTAGTATATTAAAGCCCACTAACAGATCCTTTATTCAGTCCAGGCTCGCACACCACACTGCTAGCCTCCATCTGGGTGAACACACCCAGCTCTGTCCCTGTGCTGAGCATGCAAAACACAGGCCCTTGGGGCTTATCACAATGGGTGTTTTTAAACAAGGAAGGCTTGGGCTGGGGGGTGGGGGTCCTGTGGCTGCTGAGTGGAACAGCTATGGAGCTGTGTGGAGAAGGATTCTAATGGGTGGCTCCGAGCATGGCTACTGCAGTAGCTGCTTCACACTCCCCCTGCTGCAGATCATGGGGGAGGGGGAAAGTGCACCGTGCTGGCCTTCGAAATTGACGTGTCCTGGCTGTGAACACTGGGGAACTGAGCTCTCCAGCGCTCATGGCCAGATCCTTGAGAGTGCCTTTCACTGGAACTTGCTCCCCTGTATCGTTATGCCATGTCGCCTTTGCTGCACCCAGTTGAAGGGCATTGTTTCTTGACCATAACTTGTGATAAGTGACTTCACTGATTATAGAGAAGCTCTTGTATCAATCTCCATGCTTAGTCTTTGGCCCATTAAGTGTAACATCTTACAGATGCAGTCATCTGGGGAGAAAAGGGGAACAGGTGAGGGGGATTTGGACCTTTGAAAAAAAAAAAACCTGCCCCGCCCCTCCTGCGCTGTTCACAGGAAGTGCCTGGGGCACTTAAGGAGCGCACCGGCAGCAGCATTGGACTTGCCATCAGGGGCTTGCTTCCCCGCTGTTGCTGCAGCTGCTTTTGCCATCCCTCCTGCCGCTGAGGGGCCCATGCAGTCATCTGGGGAGAAAAGGGGAACAGATGAGGGGTATTTGGACCTTTGGAAACCCCCCTGCCCCGCCCCTCCCACGCTGGTCACAGGAAGTGCCTGGGGACACTTAAGGAGTGCACCGGCAGTGGCGGCGCAGGCCGCTAGCTGGCGGCGGCGGCGAGCCGAAGGGCCGCGGCCAAAGGGTGCGGCCCTTCGGGGCCTGGAGGGGAGGAATCCCTGCTGGGATGAGGAGTTGGGAGATGAGGTTGGTGGGCAAATATGTTTAAGGGTCTGTTGGGGTGGGAGGGAACAGCGGCAGGAGGAAAATATTGGTGGGAATGAGGGTATGAGAATTAGGGAGAGGGGGTGCAGGATGTTGTTGACAGAGGATAGGGGGGAGTTGTGTATTGGGGGTGTGCCATGGGTAGGCTTGGGGGAAGTGATGGGAAATGAGGAAGAGGGGGAAGAGGGGGAGTTATTTAGTATTGCCGATGTAGGTTTGGTGGGGCCGCCTCCCCCTGGTGAGAGGGGGGTGGAGGTGGTCAGGTCTTCCCTGGTGGCAGCAGGGGAGGAGTTGGTTGTTGGTGGGACCTTCCCTGTTTTTGTAGGGGAGGTTACAGAATGGGATATAGGCTAAGTGTAAGAGAATGTGATTGTGGAGGGATATTGTTTTTGCTCTTTTTCCTTATTGTGTAAATTGTATATTATGTTAGTTGATGTGACAGTTGTTTTTGGGGTCCCTGTGTGGATAGCCCATGACATATGTATTTGTATATTTTGTAAGCCGCCTCGAGTCCTATGGGAGAGAGGCGGGGTATAAATTAAATTTGAATTTGAACATCCACTTGCAGTGGCTTTCCCTTTTGGCTTCTGCCAGTAACATTAAAGATAGAATATACAGAGCCCTCCACTTCAGGCACCTCCCTCCCCAGCAACATGAAGAATATCTTTCTTGCAGCCTCCTTGCTCCCTTTCCAGTGTTCTTTGTTTTTTTATGGCACATTGTTGCAAGGTGCCCCGCTTATGGCAAACACAGCACTCAGTATCCCTGTATGGACAGGAGATATTATCATGTTTGATAATCTGAAGCATTTTTGTGTGCTCCTGGGAACATGCCTCGATTTATTTGAGGATTCATTTGCTTTACATAAAGTGTTGATAATTTATGCACTGGGTCTGCAACTGTTTGTCTATCCACAGGTTGCTTGATTCCTCCTGATAGCTACAAAGCGTGCAGTGCAGTAAATTCCATGCCTTGTCCTATTTCCAGAGCTTTCTTACAGACTAAGGTGTACTCTCCTAAAAGGCACCTCTGGATTTCTTTCATCATTGATACCACAGATCAGTCTGTCATGCAGCATGGCATTTAATAAATCTCCAAAGCAACAGTGCTCTGCTAACTGACGGAGTTCCGCTACAAAAACTGCCAGACACCCCTGGTTGGCAGGAGAAACTGTTAAATTTAAAGCGCCGCACTATTTCTGATGGCCTGGGGTTGTGATGATGAGCCACAACATTAACCAGTTCATCCAAGGATTTAGTACTGTGTTTTTCAGGTGTCACTAAACTTCTAATGCTTATGGATCCAGAGTTCTTTGGTTCAGTCTCCATGGCTGATGTTCTACCTGAGGGCTTTGGGTTACATCTATAATGTAGAGACACATTACTTCTGCCTAGTGAAAGCTAGCAGGGAGGTGGTAAAGTTTTGCCAATTCCTTGATAGGTGGAAGGTGCCATGTTTGTTTCTCATAAATAGGGGATTGTCAGATTTTAAAAAGCATCTCTTGAACTGGTGCAATGATTCGTCATCAGGATGACAAATGCAGTCATCTTTGCTTGGGTTTACTGTAGTACAAGATGCCTGAAAAAGCTCCTACTAATTTGCCAATGAACATACAGGCTAGTGCCCATGTAGCAAACACACCAAATGTAGGGCTCTGGCCCCAACAAAGCTTATGACCTGCTTCTTAGCTAACAAAGGGCATTCTCAGACAAGACACTCCCCATCCACTATACATGTTGCAGGGCTGCAGTGTTGCCCTATGGGTGCCCTGTAACATGTATAGTGGGTGGGGAGTGTCTTGTCTGAAAATGCCCAAAGTCAAGTCTCAGTCAAGTAGCATGTTCATAAGTCTTGTTGTTGGGGCCAGAGCCCCACTTTTGGTGTGTTTTCCACATGGGAATTAGCCTGTATTCAGCTCTGTTATCAGCTGAGAAAGGAGGTCATGCCTTTCTTAACCAGGTTGTCAGCCAGACAGAAGAGTTCTGTAGACTGGACCAATGGCAGGCTGCTGCTCTCCAAATGTCTGCAAGGTGCGGCCCCTTTGACCGTCAGCAGCCCAGCTCTTTCCTATGGCTAGCTATCCCAGTGGGGTATGTTGGACAGAAAGTAGCTAGCCAATTGGGAGAGAGAACAGGAAAGGCTGAGATAACAGCTCAGTGTAAGGAACCAGGTTTTGAACCAGCATCCCAGGGTGGGGGAGGGGGTGAGGGTCTGGCGCAGTGGTCAGGACACTACCACAACCACTGCAACCAGACTTGGGCTTTTACCTGGTAGGTCTCCTGGTTTGAGTGCCCCCAGTCCCCCTGCTCCTGCTTGTAACTTCCTGATTGGCCCTTTGCCAGCATATGAAGTGAAGCCTCCTAGCGGTTGCAGGAAGCCAGGTGGATATCACTTCCTGTTTTTCTGGCTTGAGTCTGCCCTGACCCCATTTTTCTGGCTTGAGTCTGCCTTGAGTCTGCCTTGTTCTGACTCCCAGCCTTGCTTCCCCACCTTGACTTAGCCGTACTCCTGTCCTGACCCTACTCTTGGCTTTGATACTGACTCCATGCTCAGCCCCAATTCTGACTATGCTCCCTTATGTCTACCCACACCCCACGATCCTCACCAGTCACATTGCCAGATCATTTGCCAGATCATCTGCCAATTGCCAGAACATTTATGGACACAATGCTCAACCAGTAATGTGTCACATGGATTACCTGCCTAGGGTTGCTAGATCAAAATAAGGGACATTCCAGAGCTAAGGGATAGTGAACTGAATCAGGTCATTGATAAACCATTATGTTCCATGGCGCTGTGGTGTTCAGAATAAAGCTCTCTCTGCGTACACACATTCAGCATCAGCTCCTGGTCTTCACCTTAAAAACTTTTCATGGCTTTGCTCCCTCCTATCTCTCTGCTCTTGTATCCCGCCATACTCCTGCCCAGGAGCTTTGCTACTCTTCTGCCCCCACCCTCGCCTGCTTGCAATTTCGTTGCTCCTCTAAACATCTTTGCCCCTTCTCTCTTACTGCCTCTCCATGCCTGGAACTCCCTTCCTGGATACATCCATTCTGCTCTCTCCCTCCCAACTTTCAAATCCCTCCTGAAAACCTACCGCTTACATCAGGATTTCCCTGGCTCATTATGAGTGAAATTGCATCCTCTTCTCCCCCCACTCAGAATCTCTCCCCCATAACTATGGCAGTTTTTAAATGGGCACGGTTGCGAGGTGGGGCCGTGTGGAGTGCCCACACACGTCTGGTGAGTGTGTGTGTGTGTGTGTGTGTGTGTGTGTGTGTGTGGGGATAAAATCAAACAGTCCGAGATGGGCGTGCATTGGGTATGTGCCCCTACTCACGCATGGACTTGTTAGGAGCCTCTGGCAATGCCGGAGGCAACAGAGGACCGGGCCGGGGTATTCTACGCACCCCCCTATACCCAGGGGGTGCGCGGCTCACCTCAATCTGGTGGAA
>QEPC01000373.1:2749179-2768094 GCA_003113815.1 Sphenodon punctatus
TAGCTGCCCTGAGCTGCTTTGGCTGGAGGGGTGGGGTATAAAATAGCAAACATAAATAAACATTTATTTTAGCATTTTGTTATTTGATACTTCATGTCTTTAAAGGTACTGTTGGGTTTTTCTGAATGTGATTTGTCCATCAGTGTGACATAAGTCACAAAAGTACCAAATAATGAAGAGCAGAGTAACCAAAGTGAATGACGTACCATGTATAGGGTGGCCAGATGGGCAAATTGTAGAGGACACTTATGAGAAATACAGGTTACAAGGCTGCATTAGCGCCAGTGCAGCCTTATAACCTGTATTTCTCATATATGTCCTCTAAAATTTGCATATCTGGCCACCCTAACTGAGTACCAGAGAAACAAAGGGTGAAAACAGACATGACACTAACCACGCTTTAACCACCCTTGGTGGTTATTTATGCATGTTGCAGGGCTGTACTGGTGCCCTATGCAGCCCTGAAACATGCATAAATGACCACCAAGGGTGGTTAGCATTATGTTTGTTTTCACCCAAAGAGACAAAGAAGTGAATTGCACAACAGCAGTAAAGATGAATTCAGGTATTTGTTTGTGCGATTAATGAATCTGCCGATTTTCCTTGCAAATATGAAAAGGCCTATTTGGTTCAGTCTTACTTTTAATTTACTATTTGTATGACAGATTTCATACATCCATTCATGGTGATATTTAATTTATGTACATAGGAGAGGGAAACCTCACCCGCTCCCTTCATCGTCTTTTGCACACGGTGGACTGAAGATGACTCTGGAACTTAAAATTTGGTTTTGTGGGAATGTTTATTTTGGCCTGCATTAAAATACAGTGTGGCTCTTACTTTTGTATCTAGAAATAGAATAAGAATGAAATCCAGTGTGCTTGGTAGAGGACATGCATGGAAAGCCTCCAGTGCAGCTTCTGCTGCGTGAGGCGTGGACCGGCTGTGAAGTTGGTAAATGGAGATTTGGCATGCAATGTCCGGTTGGGCTCCAGCTCACACCAGCCCTGCACGCATTCCCTTTGGAGGGGCAGCTTAAGGGAAGAGGGCAATGCTGGTGATCATGACTGTATAATTTCGTATTGTGGTAGCAGTCATGAACAGGGTTCCTAGTTTTCTGTTTGTGATAGAAAACCAGATTAAAACAGAGATTTTGTCTTTTCCAGAGAATTTCGCAAAAAAATGGCAAAAACTTACAGGTTTGGGAAGAGGACACAGCGAGTGCGGGGTAGTGAGGACGTAAAGTGAAGCTGAGGGGAAGCAACCTGAAGGCATGTGCTGTGAGGGTGGTGGGGGCTCTGCCTTTGGAGGGGTGCTACAGACCTCCTGTGGGTTGTGGGAGCGGGGGAACTATGAATTGGGGCAGCCAGGTCTTCTGGACCTTGGAAAGAGGGGACAGAGTTGGGCCTAATTAGGCCCATAGCAACTTTCCCAAGTGCCAGCCTCTATATGGTCCCCCTTTTTGGTTGGCAGTGTGGTCTGGGACCAGGCTGGGAGGAGGAGGCAGCAAGCGCAGGGCAGTGGAGGGGAAGCAACCTAAAGGCATGTGTTGGGGGGGCTCTGTATTTGGAGCCGTGCCACAGACCTCGATTATTTTTATTTTGGACTGTCAGTGGGATGGGTAGCTGCAAGATTGCATGAAAATATTACAATAAAATGTGGTATTCCAACTCACATCTATATTTATTTATTTATTTATTTATTTATATCAATGTATACCCCGCCCCTCCTGTAAAAACAGCTCGGGGCGGCTAACAACTTTAAAAGGGTAAAAAATACAATAATATAAATATAAAACAATCATAATAATTTAATCAATTTAAAACAGGGTTAGGATAACAAATAAATAAATAAGGATAGGGTAGAGCTAAATTGTATGTATTTTGTCAAACTCATGTTGTAATGAGGGGACAATTTTTGTATTTTGTTTTATTATATAGTTTTATCTTATTGTATTTGTTATACATTGTCTCCAGTTGTTTTAAATTGCTTCAACCAATTTGGTTGAGACAATAAAAATACTACTACTGCTACTAATCTATATATATTGTAGTAGGAAAGTCAACTAGCGCTTAAATTTAATCACAGAAAAACAGAAATGTTGTTTTTTTTAATCAGATAATTGCCAGTTTTTTGTCACAGAAAACTAGGAACCCTGCCATGAGGCAGGGTAAGGTTTCATAAATTTCACAGCAGACATGCAAGGAAAATCACCCAATGCAGTTTTTGCAAAATACACAAGAGTTTTTAGTACTGTGTACTTTTACTATTAAAAGCTGTGTATTGTGACAGATATCTTATCTGTGATAAGATATTTGATTGGGATCTGGGAGACTAGGGTACAAATCTCACTTTAGTCATGAATTCAAGCCTCAGTTCCCCATCTGTAAAATGGGAAATGTTGGTGACTTGCTTGCGGGACCGAGCTGAGGTGGGCAGAATGGTTCTTGAATGGTTCCATTCTTTCCTGGCTGGGAGAACCCAGTAGGTGGTGTTGGGGGAATGCTCGTCATCTCATTGGGACCTCGCGTGTGGAGTCTCACAAAGTTCTGTTCTGTCTCCTCTCCTGTTCAATGTGCACATGCAGCCTTTGGGCGAGGTCATGAGAGGGTTTGGCGTATGTTGTCACCAGTATGCTGATGACACCCAACTTTACCTCTCATTTTCAACTGACCGAGGTCTGGCAGTCTCGGTGCTTACACAGTGTTTGGTGGTTGTGGGGGACTGGATGAGGGTGAGTCATCTAAAATTGAATCCTGAGAAGATGGGGGTGATGGTGGTAGGAGGGACTGAGGGAGAGGTGGCCCCTGTCATTGATGGGGTTCACTCTCTGTTAATCCCTCAGGTCCATAGCCTGGGGGTGCTCCTCGACTCGCAGCTCTACCTGAATGTCCAGGTGGCGGCTGTGGCAAGGACTGCTTTTCACTAATTACATCTGGCGTGACGGCTTTGGCTGTATGTTTTGGACTCTGACCGGGCTACCATCATCCATCCTTTCATCACCTCAAGACAGGACTATTGCAATGCGCTCTACGTGGGCTACCCTTGGTGACAGTTTGGAGACTGCAGCTGGTGCAGAATGCAGTGGCCTGTCTCAATGGGACGGGTCATTGCGAGCACATTACACCAGTTCTCCGTCGTCTGCACTGGCTGCCTATAGTCTTCTGGGCCCGATTGAAGGTGTTGGTGTTGATCTTTAAAGTCCTATACGGCCTCGGCCCTGCCTACCTGCAGGATCACCTCACTTCCCAGGTTCTGGATCAGCCCGTGCTGTCGGTTGGGGGCATCCAACTCGAAGTCCCCCAAGTTTCTTGGGTGGTGACCATTGGGAGGGCCTTCTTAGTGGCCTCACCTAGACTGTGAAGCTCCCTCCTGACGGAGGTCCACCTGGCCCCAGACCTTCCCTTTTTCCGATGACTGTTCTTCCAGGCATTCAGTGAGCAAGATGGTTAGGGTGGGGAGTTGGGTTAGGGGGAAGAATTTTTAACTACCTTTGTGTGTTTTATATTTTGCATTTTTTCTGTATTTGTATCTTATATTTATTTTTGTAAGTTGTAAGCCACCCCAAGCTGCTGTTGGCAGAAGGGTGTGGGGTAGAAGAGCGATGAAATAAATAAATAATGAACTTACTTCACAGGGTTGTTGTAAGAGTAAACTAGATAAGGATTCTAAAACACTTTGAAAACGCCATGTACATAATAATAATAATAATAATAAATAAATTGATGATGTGTTTGAGAGACTGAAAAAGGGTGTTTATGCTATTTAAAAGACATAATGCAGGGCCACTGACATATGATTTTGTTACCATGTTGTTAATGAATATATTATTTCTGACAGAATATGAAGAGAAACTTGATAGAGAATTTGATTTAGAAGCAGATACTCTATTCTGGGGATTTAAAAAGGTAAGGCCAACAAAATACTAATTAATTTTTTTTTATGTTCATTTCTTTGTAACTACACCTAGCAATCCTTTAAAAAATATCATTCAGCAGAATATAACCAACTTCTATGTCTTCTTTATTAAGCAATGTTGTGCTCAGAGATGGAGAACACTCAGCACAAATTGTTATGCTCAGTGTGAATTGGAATGTAGTATTCATACATAAAACTATAACTAATACGAGTTAAATTGCTTCACCCTCCCTCTTTCCAGCTTCAGATACCAACAGGATTAGAAGTGCACCAGAAAAACTGGAAAGAATCCCCTGCTCCTTCCTAACTTTTCCTCTACTGTATGCTTCCCCTTCACACACGACAAAAGTTTCAAGCTTAAAAGTTTTTTATTTCAGGCTACAAGAGCCTTCCAAAACATTGGGTGTTTTTACACACTTCTCCTGGATGTTTGCTGTTATGTCCTGAACTTTCTGTGTGTCTAAATCACTCACCCAGATCTTTAAAATCTGGCTCTTTGAACATCTGTGTAGAACTTCTCCCAGAACTTTTGTGTGTAAAAAGTTCTCCTGGTAAACTGCTTTGCTCCAGGCTGCTGTGGTCACTTGGTTTCCATGGCAGCCCCTCACGTCTACAGCCCCTCACGTCTACATTTAAAAATGTGTACTTTTAAATGGATTTTTAGGGTATTTTATTTGTGTGTCTTGATGTTGTAAGCTGCCCCGAGATGCTATAGGCATGTGGGGGCGGCTAACAAATAAATAAATACATAAATAATACAGCTGCAACTACTTTAGGCTGCCTCAGGGTGGTGTGTGTGTGTGAGTGTGTGTGTGTGTGTGAGTGAGAGTGTGTGAGTGAGTGAGAGAAGAATGCATCCAGGAACTGCCTCAGGGCAGTGTGTGTGTGAAGAATGCATCCGGAACTTATTTGTGGACTTGTAAACCCAGAAGATTGAAAGACCAGCAGTTTAAGGTGTGTGTCAAAATGCCCATTGTTTGCACAAAGGCTGCATGCTCTGGAGGAGATTTGGAAGATGAAGGAAGTGCATCACCTGTGCTTTCTTTTCCAGTCTGCCATTGCATGTTGCCCTGAACTTGTGTTTCCCAACAGGATACTGGTGACATTTTCTTTATGGGATGCATATAGAATGGGTGTCTGCGTATAATGCAGCACATTCTTCTGTTTCCAACATTCAGCTGTTTTCTTCTGATAGTATATTTGTGCCTCTCTGCTCTCCTACCTGTGCTCTTATAGCTGTTTCATCTTTTGGTGAAGCAGGAGTTTGTTTAATAAGCTGTTCACCTTAGAACAGAAGCAGAATGACACGTTAATGTGAGATGCAAGGAGAGAAATGCGTACGTTTGTATAACAATAAAAACCTTTCTTGTTACCAAAGTGTCACAAGAACTGTTTGCTTCAGCTGCCCCATACAGATTAATCTTTTTTTATTAGTGTTATATTTGCAATTGTTGGTAGAATTGCTGAAGAGGTTGCGATTAGATAGAACAGCCACCAAAAATGCTCATGCTGTGGGTCCCACTGTGAAGAACTCACTCGCTCATTGATGCCTAATGAATTAGCTCATAGTTGCATCTTTTAGTAACACTCCAGCTTTTTTATTTTGCTGGATTTTGCAGGGGTTGGGCCAGGAGAGGCTAGAGCCCTTTTTGCTTTATTAATGTAATGCCTACTTAGTTTTCAACATTGGAGGGGCTTCTAAAGCCTCCCTCAGTCTCCAGTGCTCTGGGCCAGCGTGGTAGATTTACAGCCAGACTGTTTCCAGGTGATACTTGTACCTTCGTTTTTGTGCTTGCCAAGTCAACTGCAAGTTCCAATTTGAGTAGTTTTACCTCTCACTGTTCAGAGCTGTGTAGGGAAGATGAACTGAGGATGTAAATTATACCTCCAGGAAGGAGGCTGGTGTGGCAGGGTGTTTTAGGTCCTTCAGAACTAGTCCCATAGTAGCAAGTAGCCTGCCACTAGACAGGAGAGGTGTAGCCAGAAAGGGGTTAATGGCAAGGCAAAGGCAATTCCCTGATTCACCAGACCAGAAAAGGTAGTGGCATGACTCAGGCTGGGGCTATATAGAGAGAGCAAGGCCCATCCAGCTACAGTTGTAGCTGGGAGGCAGCAGGGTGAGGAACTGGAAGGAGGTAGTTAGGTGGGAGTTCCTTCCCTGTTAAAACTGGGAGACGCTCTGTTAGGGAGGCAGGAAGGGAATCCTGGTCTCTGCTCTTAGGGAGGGAGAAAAGGGACCCAAGCAATCTTTAGAATGGTCAGGAAAGAGGAGTCTGCCCTGGGAGCCTCTAGCCAGGCTGAGGCAACCCTTAGGTCTTGGTGAGAAGCAGACTGGTAGCACAGCCTGAGAGCTTTGGGAAGCTTAGTATAAGCAGGAGACGAGGCCTCAAGGAGGGAAAAAGCCAGAGCAGAGATGCCTGAAGTCCAGGAGATGGGCTGAGTCTAGCTGAATAGCTGTAGTGTCAGGATGAAGCTACCTGGGAGAACAGGGACAGAGAGACCCTTTACACACAGGGTCTGAGAATACAGATCTGAGAAGATGCCTAATAAAAGCTAAGACACTGGGGAGAAAGTGATGCCTAGCAAGCTAGAAGCAGAGTGTAGGGCCTGGACTGGGAGATCTTGACAAAGTGATGTCTCAGGAGCCAGACTGACTCCACACACCTTTGAGGTAGCATTGAGCATGTGGAGAAGAGCAGAAGATGAGAGCCCTGGCCCTCTGAAAGCTGGGCAATGAATCAAGTCAACCTCAGGTGGAGGCCTGTGTTCCAAGGGCAGAGGCTAGTGGTGGACAACTAACTGTTGGGAGTTAATTCCCCAAAGGTACCATCTGCCCCAGCAACTGAACATCCAGCAGTGAGAGAAACATCATAAAAGAGTGAGCAGGATAATAGAAACATCTCCATGGGACAATGTGAAGCAGCAGGATCTGGGTCCTGCAAGGACTCATGGTTAGGCTGGGCACAGTTTCCCTGATGGAAATCTACTCCTAAATTACTATTTGCGTATGTAACTCAGGGCTAATCCTGAATGGGAACACTGAGTAGCTCAACCTTTTGCAAAAGGTCCTATTGGGTCATAGCATGTAACAAATTCAGCTCTAAACTCCCAGGTGTGGACCAATGGCGCAGCTACTCAGCAGTTCTTTGTAGCAGTTACAGTCATTGGACACTGTATTCTCTTGGCTATTCTGGCTAGTGAATCTGCACAGTCACAGACAAGAGGCCAAGGGCTTAAACTTCAGGAGGAAAGATATAGGTTAAATACAAAGAATCAATTTTAAATCATATCACTTATTGGGCAGTGGTATAAATTACCAAGGGAAGTTGTGGAGTTCCCGTCATTGGAGATTTTTTGGAAGTAGGTTAAACAAACATCTGTGAGGGACGGTTTAGGTATAATTGGTTCTTTGGGACAGGACATGGACTAGAGGACCGTTTAAGGTATCTTACAGTCCTACAGTTCTGTAATTGAGTCCAGCTATGTCTCTTATTTCCTCCATGCCCCTCCTCTCTCTGCTGCAGAATCATCCAGAAGAACATTGCCCTGCTTGTGCTGGGGAGATGGTACTCTGTGTAATCTTTCCTCTCCTTGCCTCCCACATTAGAATGTGTGATTAGAGTCCTTGATACTTATGTCAGTAAGAGGATCTAGTGCTTGTCAGCAGAAGAATATATATGGATGGATTAATCTGTTCCATATATTAATACACAGGGCTAATACAGAAAAGATGAAATGTCTGTCCTAGGATACTATTTTTTGTCAAGAAAAAGCATCTTCACAGTTTGTTGCTTCCCCAAAAGTCTTTGTATTTAATTTCTCTTTCCTTCTTTTTGTACACACCTCAGTTATATTGCAGCCTTTGGGTTGTTGCTAATTTTGGGACCTCCTCTTCCCCCTAACCTTTTTATGGTTTTTGCCAAAAATACAGGAGAAATAAATACAGCAGAAATCTAATACAATAAAGCTCCATCAGGATAAAATATTAAAATAAGTCATAGCAATACAAATTATTTTGTCTTTACTGTAACTCTTTCCTTTCGAGATAAATAAGCAAACAGACTTGTATAATGAATCACTATTGAGGATGGATTTGTCTGTAACAATATTACAATATCTCTATTAGTCTCTCCAACTTTATTGACAGTTAATGGTGATCCATTTCACTCTCTGTCAACCTCTGGGATTAGGAGCCTGGAAAAGGGGAGAAAGGGAGAGCGAGAAGGGAAAGGCTGAAAGAGCAGTGGAACGAATACAGCAGAAGATAAAAGAACGCTCTCCACCATTTTCCGATGGCCAAGAGACTTGATCCTCAGCACAGAGCCGGGTACACTGGCCTCAGGGAGCTAAACAGCTCATCATTGAGGTCAAGAAGGAGGGAAAGATAACAGAACTGGAAGCAAGAAGATACACAAGCTAGAAAGGAGAGAACGAGGGCTAGGCAAAGTGAGGAGGGGTTAGGGAACCAGGCAGATAGGGAACTAGGGCTTAGCTAGGCACAGAGGGAGAATAGGGAACTAAAGAGATGGAGACAAGGGCTTGGCAAGGCAAGGCAGGATGACAAGGAGCCAAGGAGACGGAAGGGAAATCACAAAACTAGTGGACCGAGACAGGGGTACAAGAGATCTAGATAGATGAGGAGGGGGGCTCAAGCAAGGCAGGTGGTAACTACAGACACAGGGTAACAAGGAAAGGGGAAACCAACCTGCAGAACATACACTATAGGGAAACAAGGAGGTTGATGCAAGACAGACCAAAATATGCTGAGAGTGGCTGAGATGGAAAATGGAGGGAAAGAACACAAGACAGAAGAAACATCAAACTGAAGGAAAATGGAGTTGTGGGGACAAGACAGAGTTGCCTCAAGGCTAAGGAGGTGTTACAAGGCTAGATCGGAACACAAATTAACAGGGCTATGTTGTGGTGGAGGAACAAAAGCACCTGAGGAGGATTGGGGAAGCAGCTGCACCTGCTACCGGTAGAATCAACAGCCAAAGACACTGGAGGTTTTACCAGTCACACCTACAAGCACTCAACAGAGGAAGCTAGGGAACCAAAGGAGGGGGAGGTGCAGGACAAACAGAAGAACCAAGAGAAAGGAAAGGAACTATGAATCCGACTCAAGGTACACACAAACACAGGCAGTGGAGAAGAACACAACCTGATGCAAGAAACGCATAAGATCCAAAAGAGTTGGCAGCAAGAGAGCAAAAGGGAGAAAGCCACAGAAGCTCTGCCAACTTCTTACAGCTCCCAGCAAGCCTTAAATAAGGCTGGGAGCCAATCGGGAAGCCGGCGGGTGTGTTAACAGATTAAACAAGGAGAGGGAAGAGCCATGCAGGGAGAGAGGGTGTGAACATACAAGGGTAGGGGAAAAACAGCTCCAGCACATAACAAAATAAGTAGTGCTATACTGGGTTAGACCAATGGTCCATTGAGCCCGGCACCTGTCTCTAACAGTGGCCAATCTCAGTCGCTTGGAAGAAGTACGTAACAGGTCCTAATGAGGAGATTCATTCCCTGTTGTTCACTTGCAGCTACTGACAGTAAGAGGATACATTCCCAAAATCTACCTGGCTAAAAGCTGCTAATGGACCGATCATCCAGAAACTTATTCAGTCCTTTCTTAAACCCAGCTGAAATTCAATTCAGTTCAGTTTATTACGGCATCTGCTCTAGCCATAGCCAAGAAAACAAAATTTACAAATATACAAAACATAAGGTATACAAAATAACAATATGGGATAACAAATACATCCACAAAACAGCTACAAATAAAAGACATAAATTTAAAATTTGTAACTTCTGAAATAGACTCCAACTTTTAAAATGCTCTAATGCCTGTATAACTTAGGAGGAAGTCTAAAACAGTGAGCCATGTGTCCTTGTACTTCAACAGAGAACAAGTACCAAAACCTGTCTCCTGTATAACCTAGGAATTTATTCTTTATATAATCCTTAAAAATTTACCAAAAGAAAAACATATCACATCTGTATAAAACAATAATAAAAATAACAAACAAACAAATACATTTGAATGTTGAAAATAATAAACAACTTCCAACCTAGGGGTCGAAATAGATATCATTTTTGCAATCAATACACCTGAATAGGGGAAAATATTATAACTCCATCTTTGCTCTTAAAGGGGGAATAGGAATGGATAATCCTAGCTCCTGTAACGTATCAGGCTGAGTTAATTGGCCTATCATAAATCCCAAATGTACAATGCCTGGACATAAAATATTTTTAAATAGCTGGCCATTTTAAGTGCCTCCATATATCAATGATGTTGCAAAATATTCATCACATTCCTAAGGAATGTTAGAGCATACATAACACTTCAGTATCAGCCCAGCATTGATTATAACAAATCATAGAAACATAAAAAATAAGTCACTTAGAAAATCATCATAGGAAACCTTTTTCTCCTAATATCAGCCCTGTAGGCAAAAGCAGCCAGCCTCTGGACCTTAAACACAGCTATACTACTGGCCTTGAATGCATGTTCTGGTGAAAAAATATTTTCTTTTATTCGTTTTAAATATGCTATCTGTGAGGGTGAAAACAGATATGACGCTAACCACCCTTTAACCACCCTTGGTGGTTATTTATGTATGTTGCAGTGCTGCATAGGGCACCAATACAGCCCTGGATCCCTATGTGCATCACTTTGCACTTTTCTACATTAAATTTCATCTGCCATTTAGCTGCTGTCACCCAGTCTCATAAGATCATCCTGCAATTATTCACAGTCTATTTGTATTTTAACTACCTTGAATAACTTTGTGTCATCTGCAGATTTGATCACCTCACTCCTTACTCCCCTATCCAGATCATTAATGAATACATTAAACAAGACTGGTCCCAATGCAGATCCCTGAGTCACTCCACTATTTACTTCTCTCCATTGTGAAAACTGACCACTGTGAAAAAGTCCTACTCTTTGCTTCCTATCCTTTAACCAGCTACCATTCCACAATAGGACACTACCTCCTATCCCATGATTTTCTAATTTCCTCAAGAATCTCTCATGATGGACTTGATCAAATGCTTTCTGAAAATCCAGAAATTCTGAAAATGCCAGATGATGGTGCAAAGGGAACAGCAGTCACCAACCAGGCCCTGAGGCTACGGGTTCAGGACTAACCCTCGACACTCTAAAAATGACTATATAAAATGAGAAAATGTAATGGTAAACCTCTTATGCACAAGGACAATGTTAACCCAAGATTCTCCCAGGAATTAGCTCCACCATGGGGTCAGGGATCCCCCTAGGAAAGCTTAAGTTTCCTCATCAAAAAGTCACAATAGACAGTTATTATGACTAAAAATACTACAATTTATTGCCCTGCCAAACTGGCTTATACACTACTCTAAAAGCACTAGGGAAGCATGCAAAAAAGGTTATTGATTACAAAATATATATTCTTGGAGAATATATCTCACCAAACAGATATCGCAGATCCCATAAAAGTTGCTCAGGATCTGTGGGGTCCTGCTGAGGAAGACAAAATGTTAACTTGCTGCTATGCTGGAGACTTGGTAAGAATTAAAGTAAAAATAGTAAAAATAAAAGATAGAAAAGATAAAACAAAATTTGTTCAGAAGTTGAGGAATGGCCCCTCAAAAGGCAAGGAGCATGAAAGCTCCAAAAAGGGAGGGAAAAGACAGTGAAGCACTTGGGGAACTCTGCCCACAAGGCTGAGTAAAAAAAATGAAAGTAAACAGTCCCATCTGATACCAATACATCTATCTTCTCTAAAGAAAAGAAAAGTTGGCAAGTAGGGACAAAAATTAGAGAAAAGTAGGAATTGCCCTTTTCTCAGGCAAAAGATTAGAAAATCCCAACTGGGAATTAAAATAACTTTTAAAAAGAATAAAGAAAACAAAACAAAGGAAAAGAGAAATTAAAACAAAAATGGCATGGAAATAGTGAACAGTGAGAAAATGAAATAAAATAAAAATAAAATAAAAGAGAAAATTAAAAGCTTAAGAAGCTTAAAAATAATTTTAAAAATGGAAAAGAAAAGACTTAAGAAAACACTTAGGAAATAAGACATAAAAAGTAAAGAATTAAAGCAAAGGGGAAAAAAACCCCTAAGTCCCTTCAGGCCTATTTAGGTCTTTGCCTTTCAACAAGTCTCCATAGCAAGCAAGATCCTCCCTTCTTTGTCAACAATATCTTGCTAGGTTTATAGGTTTTCTGAGAGTCTTTCAATATGGCTCCCATGTGTTCTCCAATCAGTGTTCAGCAGACCAGGGGTCCTCCAATAAAAATGAAGTTTGTTTCTTGCCAAGTGATGACGCTAAAGAAAGATGTTTTTGGTTTCCATGTCTCCACTCTTCTTGATTATTTTGACTTCACCCCTCTTACTTCTATGAACCAAGATCATGGTAACCTTTTATCGGTCTTGATCTTTGTCCCACTTCAATAGTCTTTCAGTTTTACTAGAGCTCTATGAAACCCAATGGAGTCTATTAGCCTCACTGAAGTTTTATTACATTCTATTAATTCTACATAATTTTATATATGGATTCTTTTCGGGAAGTTGTTGAAAAAGAGAGGTTAGATCTGCCATGGTTTTACCTAATTTAGAAAGGAAATTTAGAGCAACATTGATTTATACAATTCTGAGTCATTAAGACACAATTCAAAAGAACAATTACTTATTTATCTGAAGGGGGTATTTAGGTATAATTTGAAGCCAAACTTTAGGTTGAAATAAACTTTAGTTTACTAATTAAATATATCACTCTCAATGTCTATAGTCTCCCTTGTTTAGCTTAAAAATTAAACCTATTTCAGCATTAAGATAGGATTGAAACAATAAAATACCTTTTTCTGCAGGGTGGCGGTGTTTCTGTATTATCAATATTACTGCCTAATTATAAGCTGAAAACATGTTATGAGTAATGCAACTGTTTTGACCCAACTTACAAAAAGACCTTGGGTCCCAAACATGTTATCAGTGTCTCTTCAAATTCCTTTGTGCCAATTATCCTGAAAGTCAGACTAAAAAGCAAACGCTTTCTAGGCCAAATTAAATCCCTATAGTCCTTGGTCCCCAATAAAACCAGACCCCAGCTTAAAGACTGCTATTGCTTATTTTGATACTCCCACCTAATATCAATGGAAACCCATTACAGTTAAAATGTAGACAATTCAAAGTTACATTTCGATATAATTAGAATTAACTTCTAATCAACATCTTCTAACAACTATATTGTTTACTGCATTCTAAACCTAATATCATCAAAACAACTTAGCTGGAGCAAGGTCTTTCACATAACCAAAACAAGATAACATTTAGTGAAATGCCAGTGTTTACTGCCACTTGTACAGCATGCCATAGGTCACAAGAAAGGAAAAGAACAGGTTTCAGCAAACACAGCAAACAATATGTCTAAAAGATGTCACCTGTTTTAAAGGCTATGGGTTTTTTCGCCATACCATTGCCCACTTAACAAAACACCCACTACTTGGAGTCAACAAACCCACCTATATATGTTAAAAGTAAATAGTTTAAAAGCATTGATAGAATTTTAACATAGGAACCAAGTTTCCAGGCGTACAGCCAACAAATAGATAAGAAAGAACATGTTTAATAAACATCTTTCAGCACAGAACCAAAAACTGACAATTTTAAACTGACCTGAATTTAGCAATTCAAAGATTGAAATGGGCCTACTTTTCAGAAATTTTCAGGTCTAAATTTCCTAGCTACAACACTTTCTATGCAAAAATGGTATCCTTCCCCAGCTCCCTGCTAAAACGGCAGTAGGCATCAATAAAAAACAGAGCCTTGTAACTGCTTATCTTGATTTAGGATTTGTGATGTTAGTTAAATAGCATTCTCTGTCACAGGTAGACTTGATATACTTAAGCAAAAGCAAGAATTTTGGATTTTGAGGATTCATAATATCAATTTGCTAATATCGGTTAATCTTTGGTGACTGCTCTTATGTTCAAGAGGGAGGAAAGGATCTCTTGTTAACCAAATATATGTTAGTCCAATACTATTTGAATAGTTTTTAATCAGATTGAGCCAAGAAAATGCTGGATATTCTATCAAAAGCTTCCAGAAGACACATCTTAGGAAGACTACATGGAGAATAATTTCTAATTTTCACATGGTAAGAGGTGGCTCTATCTTAGCCTTAATTGAGACTTTAGTTAGCTATACCTCTCTTCCTACCAGATATCCTTAAGTTCCAGGGGAAACATTGGGTGTCTTTTGGGTGTCAACCCCAGACCTTCTCTGAGGGTAGCCAGCCCTACCTCCTCTGCATGCAACCCCACCTGCATATGGGTTTGGCAGTTGCTGTGGCCAATAGTCTGCCCATGTGGTGTCCCACCCCACACAATAAAGTTGTGAGTGGATTGGCCACCCCTCTAGGTTGCCGCCTAAAGTTCTATGGTGTTGCCCATGGCAACCCCTGACCACGAGCGGAGTTGCAGCAGCCATCTGTCGAGTAGACAGACCACAGCTGGTCTGGCTGGTGCCCCAGGTTTGGGCGGCCCTCTCTCCACTGGCAGTGCTCCGAGATGTTCCAGAGCACCAGTAGCAGGGCTGCAGCAGAGCAGACATTGCTCTGCTTCTGTTCCGCCTGCACATCTGGCGGCCCACCTTTAGACGAATGGGCCAAAAGGGTGTGCGGTGGAACAGGGCCATGGGTGCTGTCAGTATAAAAGCACCCATTAAGATGATTCATGAGAAACAAAGTAAAAATTTCCCCTATCTTAGCATCCAGTACCAATTGTATACTTCTTAGTTCAGCTCCATATACTATTACTTCCATTTTAATTTGATACACCTTAACACTGCTTCTAAAGCTCTCCTCCTGATCTTATTAAATAAACACATTATGCCTCCAGTAGATTATTTAGTGTTAATATTTAAGATTTCAACAGGATTATTCCATTTAAAATTATTTGAAAATATGACACCAAGATTTTTTTTAAGGAAAAAATAACCTCAATTCTAGCTTTCCTTATAGACCAGGATAACTTCTTATTTTGTTTGCCCAAACATACTGTCTTTCTTTTATAAGTATTAATAACAAGTTAATTCTGTTGACAATAAGTATCAAAAATACTGAATAATATCTGGAGACCTCTATGAGAACATGCCATTGGGACCACACAGATAGGGGATGTTCTTATTTCCCCTTTATATCATGTTCATACCTAGTGGAAGTAGGATTTGTTTAATCTGCAAATATGTTTCTTAATCATGACCTTATTAGTAATAAAGTGGAATTTGCTCTCAGGGTTTGGTATGAAAACTAGCAAAAAAAAAAATAAGTACACCTTCTAGAAAACCCTTCACATTGTCATGTTGATAATAATTTTAGATGTTGAAAGGGCAGAGTAGAGGACTAATAGTTAAAAGTTTAACAGAATGGCAACCAGAGACTAGAATGGTTAGGTTTTAAGACCACATTTGAGTTTGAGATAACCATAACATGAAGAGCATTTGCTTTCATGGCTTAATCTTGCTTCTGTTCTGTTCTCCTGGTTTAGTTCCTCACACATGTTATGCGCTTGACATGATATAATAAAAGTGGAGAGATTTACAGACAAAGCTGCAAAATACAAATGTTTATTGTCTTTGCAGAAACCTGCAGTTGTAACCGTAATGTATAATTGTACTTCCCTTATAAACTACTCCACAGAGAGTCAGTGTAGTGTAGTGGATAAGGTGTTGTATTTGATCCTGGGAAGCCAGGGTTCGAATCCTGATCTAGCCATGAACTTGCTGGATGACCTTGGGTAAGCCATACCTTTCAGCTAGGGCTGAAACAGCTTGACATTCTCGCCAGTTCCCAATGAGAAGGTTTTTTTCCCCTGTCTCATCTCGAGACGAGGCACGCCCCCCCCCTTGTCAGGAACTGACGAGAATTTGAGGAGGTGGGGTAGGGGCTGGAATGGAAGCCAGAGCTGACAGGGGGGCAAAGACAACCCCCCCCAGGTACTTCGGGTCCCCGCCTGGGGGAGAAAAAAAGTTTGGATGGGGTCGGGGGTTGGGGTTCTAGCGGGGGTCACATAGGACATTACGCGATGTTCAGAGGGGTCCCGACCCTGCTGCTGGGCTGCACGCCGTGCTGCTGCTTGGATTTTTAAAGGAAGAAATAAAAAGCCTTGTGCATGCACAGAGCTTCTCAGCCCTGTCTGCCCTCTTCAAAGATGGCCCCCTCAGGGCCAAGCAGCTCTTCTGCACATGCTCAGCACTGTCTTCCCTCTTCAAAGATACCCCCTGCAGGGCTGAGAATGTCCAGAATTGCTTCTTGGCCCTGCAGGACTGAGCAGCTCTGAGCATGCCCAAAGCTTCCCCCCCCCTTCCTTTTAAAATCCAAGCGGCAGCGTGGTGTGGAACTCAGCGGTAGGATCGGGACCCTCCCTGAATGGTGGATAATGCCCTGCCCAAACCTTTTCTTCCCCCTCAGGCAGGGAGGCCTGATAGGGATTAGAGGTACCATGGGGGGCTTTTCTTTGCCCCCTGGTCAACTGTGGCTCCCATGCTAGCCCCCCCTGCCTGCAATCCTGGTCCCCTTAAGTAATTTGTGAGAACTTAAGAGGGGCCTGAGAACACCTGAGTTCTTGGCCCCGCCTCTTGAATCTCGCAAATTACTCGTGAGAATTCCCCCCCTCGTTTCAGCCCTGCTTTCAGCCTCAGTTCCCCATCTGTAAAATGGCAATTGTGTGTGTATCTGTCCCTGTGTTCCCTTCACTGTTGTCCATCTTAGATTGTAAACCCACTGGGCAGGAACCTGTCTCCAAAATCTGTGATTGTAGAGTGCTGCGTACACCTAGTAGCACTATAGAAAGTAGTAGTTGTAAACTGTATAAAGCACTCAAATACCTAATTTGGTCTTCAAAGCACATAGGAATAACTGTGTTCCTACCTTTTCAGAGGTCATTAGAAATATGAAGATCTACTCACTGTTAAATCACAATATTGACTAAAAATAGGCCAAGAATAATATCATTTAATATTTAGGAAAGAAGCTGGTTAGATTTAATTTATTTTCAATTTTACCTTATGGCCCTACTGGGTCCGATCTGTTGTTATGTCATGTGCCAGATCTGAGGACTGTGAACAGATTTGAGTTCTTCAGCTTTAAGTAATGGAAATAAAGGTTTTGGGTACCATTATCAGCTGGCAGCCAAGAAACAGCTCAAAGGCCTGTATTGCGTTGTAAGGACTCGGCCATTAGGAAGAATGCATAATTTACCTTCTTCAAGAGAATTCCAAGCTCAGTAGCATGCTTTAGGGAGGTACAAAGCCCAAACTAATCCCCCAGTTGATCCCAGGGGATAAATTGCTATGTGTATATAGAGTCCTTTGTCTTTCCAAAAGGGAATGTTACTAAGGTTTTCTTTTTAAATGATTAAATTGGAACATTTCCAAGGCTTCAAAGAGCTTCATCATGTTGATATTTGCTTCAGATGGAGTTTTGTGAAGTACTCGTGTCCTAAGTAGGTAATATAGAAAAACCTGATAGGTAAAAAGGGAATAAACCTGCTTTCACTGAGTAATTAAATTGAAGCCATGCTGGTATATAGCATTGGCATTAGCTTTATAGCATTGGCATCAGCATTGCCTTGGTTTCTAAGATGGAAAATAGTGGCAAAGTTGAAAGAGGAAATGAAATACCCTGGACAAAAAATTCTGTGGTATTCTTGGCAGAAATACCCATACTTGTGTTGGATTTTCCTTCAACAGTTCAACATGGAGTTTATATTGGTCTTGTTTGTACTTTGCATTTGCATTATTCTTGCAGTGTCGTTGGTAACAGTTGCTATGATTTTCTATAGTATTTCAGGGCAGCTGATCTTTATAATGGAAGCTGTGCCATTTGTTATCTAGAATTCTATGACATTCCACTGTATTGGAAATTGCATGGGCCAATTTTCTTGGCCCGAGTAGAACAGATTATTCTTTTGGTTTGCTGCAGACACACCTTGTCCAAACGTGTAGCAATCAGTGTAGGGTTTACTATCCTGGGAAGGCCCACTGAAGCTAATGAAACTAATGAGCACTATGGTCAGTGCTAGGGGCATTTTTGGACCAGGGAAATAAGTTGTGTTTAATGATGTGTTAGCTGGTGGGAGGCTTGGGAACCAAAATTGCATGAAAAAATATAATTAGGTGTTTTCTTTAGTGCATTTTGTGAAGATTATTTTTCTTTTTCAAAAGAATTTTGTGTTGGTAGGTCAGAATAATTTGCCTGGATTTAGCTAAAGGTAGCTGTGCCTGCGGTAAGGATGATGCTTAATAGCATTATCCCATCCCCTCAACAGCAGCTCTGGGAAGGAATTGTGGCCCAGTTTATTTTGCCAGCGAGGAGGTAGTATGGTGGGGGTGCAATCAGAATTAGAGATGGGTGAGTAATAGTTAATTTAAGAAGGAATATTTATTCTTTTTTTCTCTTTGCTGTCAAACTGGCTGTGGTTTTATGGATGTTGTATGTCATGTATTTCGGGTGCATACATTTTAAGGTTGAACCATGAAATGCTGATTGTGATAACAAAGTGTTTGAGCTGTGTAATGTTCTTTAGCTCTCTGTCTGGTCTTTAGATCTGTTTCTGTTCCCTGATAGTGAATCAGATAGAAAGTAAATAGTTGCATTAAATATTGCATGGTAACTTAATATGGTTTCAAGCAGGAGGACATCCCCTCTACTCAAATTTGAAATACGCTCCTCCCAGTGTGCAACCATCTAATATTCACACATTAACTGCTGAACAACTGTTTAGTGCTATAGTTTGTAAATTCCTTTTGGAGAACATGGAGCAAAGGACATAATGTTTTTGACAGACCACCTGCAGAAATCTCATCAAAATGAACACAGTCACAGAGGCATTAAATAAATATTGATGAATAGAAAGAGCTTTTAGAATCTCATTTTTTTTCTCTCTGTGCTGAACTCCCAGTTTTCTGTGTATACCTAAATTTCCCAGTAATGAAGTGTGCGTCTGTGTGTATTTGC